>PVLA01014228.1:14536-31990 GCA_004027455.1 Hydrochoerus hydrochaeris
CTCTCTCCCTCCCTCCCTCCCTCCCTCCCTCCTTTCCTTCTTTCCTTCCAGGGTCTCTCCCATATGGTTCAGGCTGAACTTAAACTTACCATAAAACTTCCTAGCGACTACTGAAATTTTAATTGCATTATAATTATTCTTACATTTTTAAAAACTCCATATCTGTTTGATATCTTTTTACTTTTAAACTCAACTTTTGTATATCTAGTCACCAGGTGGCCAGTATAACTATTTTTTTCTGACAAATTGGCAGTTAATTTTATTCTTCCATATCTCTATCATATCATTTCAGTAACTTTTAATTTGGTTAGTTAAAACAGAAAAAGTAGTAATAAAGAGAATAGTGAAAAATGAAGATTGTGGGCTCAGCATATTGCTCAGTTTTAAAGTACTGGACTGAGATCCTGGGTGCAATTTCCAGTAACCACCCACCAAGTTCATAAAAGTTATCTTTTATGTATAGTGAGTTGAATTCCCAAGTTGTCATTTCTTTTGTGTTATAAAGTTGTTGGTACATTCTATTGACTATGCACCTTCACAGTTGCTCCCACAGATGAGGGCCAGATATTATTCCCCCCCCCCCCCATTGATGTCATTCTTGGCTCTCTGATACACTTGGGCCAGGAAAATGTTGGTGAGCAGAGGTCTTACATACGCTCTTCTGATTTGACCTGGCCTTCTTGCCTCTGAACTACCATGTGATGAGCAAGCCCAGCTATTCAACAGCCCCTTTAGTGTCTGGGCCCACTATTAAAAATACATTGATGTGGTTCTGAATATCATCATAAATCTAGTAAATAGCCTAGTCTCCTACTTAGGTTGGGACAGTCCTCAGATTCATGAACATGACATAGATTTGTTATCTAGTTACCTAGATATTTGTGTTACCTGGTTGTCTGTGCTAGTTATGTAGGAGATAGTAAAATTTAGTCATTCTGTGAATGCACACAAGAACTTTTTTTACTTGAAACAAACATTTTAAATTTTTTTCTTTTGCAGCAACAGTGAATTTAAGCATAATTTATAGGGCAGAGACGATGGAAGAAAATGTTTCACATAGAAAAGTAAACTAGGACAGTCAAACTAGACTAATTGCAATATGATTCCCTAAGGAGTATTACTAGATTCTAAAATTAGCAGCTAATTTTTAATGGTGGAACATTTCAAGTAAAAAGTGGTACTTCACTAAATCAAATTCATTTGTCAACATATATTAAGCAACCTAATGCTGATTCTTCTTAAAACAATTCTGTAGGAAATTCCTCTGATGATATGGTTCTTTGCTTATAAATTTATATAAGTTGTAATTATGTGTAACTCCTTAGGTTTGTTCATGAAAACCTAAAGATGAGAAATCTATTATGAGACAAACACATTTGAAAAATATTGCTGGGAGATACAGTACCCTTCTAATCAAACTCCAGAGAAAGGGAAAAGGACAATTGGAAGTGAAGAGTTAGTCAACATAGTAAATCAAAGCGCCTAGAGACTAATGACAAGGAAAAACTTAAGTCATATCCTGGTGAAAATTTCTAAAATCTAAGGATAAAGAATAAATTTAAGATTTCTCTCAATAGAATTTTGGAGTAAAGGTAATAATAGCCTCCTAGACTGATATAATGGTAGGAGAAATGGAGTTCATGGAAGTTTTGAAGTATATTTTGATATTTTGCAGAACTAATGCAAAAGTTGAGAAGTGAAGAAATTAAAAATGATTTCCAGGCTTCTAGACTGAAAAAATAAGTAGTTGGTTATAAATATCTTTGTAATTTTTTATTGAGGTAAAATTTACATACCATAAAATTCACCATTTTAAACCCTATAGTTTGGGGTTGGGTGCAATTTGATGGCAGAGTGTTTGCTGGGCAGGTGTGAAGTTCTGGGGTCCATCCTCAGTACTGAGCCCCTTTTCCCAAGTATACAATTCAGTGATTCAGTGCATTTTAATTTTGTCCAGGCATCACTGTTATGTAATACATCACCCCAAAGGAAAACCATGTAGCTGTCTGGTGGCATATCTATTCCCTCTTCCTCCTAATCCCTGCAAACCTCTAAGTCTACTTTCTGTCTTCCTGGCTCTGCCTATTCTAAAATTTTATATAAATAGGATCATACAACATGTGGCCTTTTGTGACTGTCTTCTTTTACCTTTCATTCATTATGTTTATAAGAATTTTGAATATTTAGCTTGAATCAAGTTTTCATTATTTTTCTGACTAAATATCCCATTGTATAGATACATTGCATTTTATGTATCCATTTTTCAGGTACTGGGTTGTTTCTGCTTTTTGACTATTATAAATAATGCTGCTGTGAACATTCTTAGTCAACTTTTTGTTCAAAAACATGTTTGAATTTCTTGGAGTATATACATACCCAGGAGAAGAAAGAAGGGTTGGATCATATGGTAATTCTGTGTTTGACTTTTTGAGGAATCACTAATCTATCTTACACAGAACTGGTACCTTCTTGTGTTCCTGTCATCAATATATGAGAGTTGTACTTTATTTATGGTCTCATCAGCATTTTTATCTTTAAAAAGTATACACATTAGTGAGTATAAAGTGATCTCTCATTTTGTCTTTGATTTGCTTTATATTAAGGTGGTTGAGCTTCTTTTCATGTGCTTAAGGGCCATTTGTACAGTGGTACCTCAGTTCACAAATTCAATTCTTTCCATGATTCTGGTTGCAAACCAAACTGAATAAGAACCAAATTAAATTTCCCATAAGGTCAGCATTGACCCTAACCATTGAATTTGATTTGGTTCTCATCCAACTTGATTTATGACCAGAATTGTGGAAAGAATCAAGTTTATGAAATAAGATACTACTGTATGTCATTGTTGGAGAAAGCTGTATTCGTACCTTTTGCCCATTTTTAAGTTGTTTGTCTTTTTATTGTTGAGTGTGTGAGTTCTTTATATATTATAGATGTGATATACCTTTGTCAGATACATGATTTGCAAATATTTTCTCCCATTCTGAGAGTTTTTTTAACTTTTCATGGTATCTTCCAGTGCACACATTTTTAATTTCAATGAAGTTAGCTTATCTTTTTTTTTTATTGCTTATTCTTCTGATGTTATAGCTAAGAATCCATTTCTATTCTTTTGGTGTTCTAAACATCATTTTAATGCTTTCTTCTGATATATCTTTAAGTTTACTGGTTCTCTTTACTGTGACTAATCTGCCTTTAACTCATTAACATTTATTAACATTTTTAATTTCATAACTTTTATATTTAAAATTTGTAATTTTTATATTCTAAGCATATTAAGTATCTATTTTAAGTTCTGTGTCTTGTTCCATACTTTGTATTTCTGATTTAAATGGCTTTTTTTACTTAATTTGTTCATGTTATCATATCTGTTATTGTTACTTAAGGGCCAGATATTATATATAACAAATTTTATAAATTATTTGATAATATTATTTTCCCACAGGAAGACTTATGCTTGTTTTGGTGGGCTCTAGCAATTCAGGATTACCCTCATTGAATTTTGTAGGAGAGAGATCTTTACTACTAACCTTACTCCTCGTGAGAGCCATTTTGGGTTTAGTTTGTATTTATTCCTTTGTACTTTCAATGAAAGTGTTTGAATTTTCCCAACTGCTCCTTTATGCTTTGATGAGTTCTACACTCTCACATTTTGTTCCCAGCTCTGTAAAACTCATAGCTTTTTAGCTTCTCCAGTGCTACAAAGTAAATAGTAGTCTCAAATGCCAGACTTCAATCTTTTCCTTATATTCTTCATCATGCTGTTCGTTTTCCATTGCCTCAGGATAATTTTAAATACCTTTATTCTAGTTTTCTTCAGGAAAAAGTGGGACTAAAGTACATAATCTACCATTACCAGGAGTGGAATTCAACAGCTTGTAATTACTTTTTAAATGAACAGATTTACCATATAATAAAATCAATCTTACCTACTTGTGTTTTAATGTGTATTCATGAGGGGGAGGGGACAAAGAAATGGATGAAGTTACAGTGATCCTACTAGCAATTGCACAGGTAAATATTGTCTGTCATTTTCTATCAGGAAAAACAAGATCATTTCTCTAATTTTGATATTGTGTTTATGGGAGTCAGCTTTTCATCAAACTTTTGGGAAATGTAATTTAAAGAGGGAAGATTTATTTTGGCTCACAATTTCTGAGGTTTCAGTCCATAGCTAGATCTAAGGTAGAAACAGTGGAAAGGCATAGCAGAGAAAAATGATTCATCTTATAACAATCAGGATGCAGGGAAAAAATGGAAAGAGTTGGATGGGTGTCAAAAATACCCACTTCCAGGTTATGACCTCGTGAGCTACTTCCTCCAACCAAGTCTTGCTTCCTACCAGCACATTCAGTTGTGAAATCACTAACGGATTAATCACAGTGATCAAACCATCTTTCAGAATCCTCCAGTGCTGAACACATGAGACTTTTGGGCAGATATTATAGATCCAAACTGTAATAGTATTGTTTTATAATTATGTCTTATGAGAAACTGAGCCCTTTGAAGAGGAACCTTTACTCATCTTCCATTTCCTAGTACTAGACCCAGATTTGAATATATAGTCTAAACAAATGTGTGTGTTGAAAAACACCTCATTTGGTTTCTCATAGTGAAAATCAGTGTCTCTATATACTGTTCTGAATCATCCTAAAATTTGTATTTTAATGAGGAAGGAAGACTCTTTTCTTATCAGCTCTTTTATGACTGCCTCTTCTATTAACAGGTGGCATCTCCACAGAAAGTGACTGTGCTTTTGAGCCAGACTACGCTGTTCCACCACTTCCAATGAGTGAAGGTATGCAGCACATTCGGATTATGGAGGGCATGTCTCGCTCTCTTCCATCCTCCCCCTTACTCACACATCAGTCTATCAGTGTTCGGCTCCAACCTGTGAAGAAGTTAACTGGTAAGGACTTTACCTGAATTCAGTATGTTTTAGAGGAAGCATAACAATATGGCACTTGAGATTTATAGGCATCTTTAGATTTTTCTTCATTGGCCTTCCTAATGTTACAGACTCTTGGAAAGTGGAGCTCCTACTGATTTTAATTTAGAAAATTAGAACAGATTGATGTATTTATTTTCTAAGTGACCCATCTGTTGTGGACATATTTTTCTAGGTTTTCAGGAAGTCTCTAGCTTTGCCACAATACACTGTTGTTCTAATTTGATTTATCAGCTTGTTCTTGTCAGGTTAACAGATGGAAACATAATTTTAGGATAATAAGAGCTTGATAGTTTAGCAAAGGTATATCAGTCATATTTTTGTTTGGAATCATGAGTTGTATATATCATCTCTGTTTTAAAAAGGTGATTTAAATATTTTCTTCTCCATAGGAATTACCACAACTTCTTGTGGATTTATGATAATTCATATGTTGCAGATTGCACTAACTTTAATATAATTTCGTAGTGTTTATTGCATGCTCACATGAGGTTGTTAGATGTGAAAACTGAATATTTATTAAATGATCTTATGTTCTCCTGAGTTAGTCATAGAAAAAAATTTAAAATGTATTGAAGAATACTTATGTGTGAAAATCTTTAAATGGGGGATACTTTGTTAGATTTCTTCTAATATTATCAGTAGTTTTCTTGATGGCAGTCAGTTGGCTGAGATTCATGTTTTATGAAAGCATGAAATTGAATGTATGCTGATTGTTTCCTGTGTACCTGTTATTGATGTAGACAGTAAGGAGATTTGGTTATCTTTATGACAGTTAAAAAGAATTGAGACGAAGAAAGTTGAATTTTTAGAGTATTTAAGTAGAATGAAACTTTTACCATCTGTAATATTCATCAAAAGAATAGAATTTTTTTTCTGTAATTCTTGGAAGCATAAGTTTTGCTTCTTTATGTTGCTTGTTATATTTTAGGAATTTTCAAGAGCTAAATGAGTCAAAGCATTAACTCTTAAGTCATTACATAAAAATGTATAAGATAGTCTAATATGGCTAGGGGTGTAGCTCAGTGGTAGAACTCTTGCCTAGCAAGTATGGAGCCCTGAGTTCACCCCTGACCAGCCCCTGCCGCCCAGCTTAATGTCATAGTCTGAAGTACTGATTCTCTATTAAAGTCCAAAAATATGATAGATTTTATGGGATTTGGCATGAATATAATTTCATTGTTTAGATGTCCTCCCTGTTTTTGTAGTTAAAGGTATTGATTGCTAAAAGTATAAAACACCCAAATCTGATAGTTGTCATATAATACACTATTTTACCATACACATTAGAGGAAATAGCAAGAAAAGTTCAGTTATGTGAGTTGGATTGCCTGAGGTATTAGAGATACTGCTTTCCTATTGCATTTGCCTATCACAATTTGAACTTCAGCTTAGATAGACAGGCTTTATTAAATGATAAATGCTTGTAATAATAACCTCAATAACATACCCAGTATCATAGAGATGTCATGGTAAAGTAGTAAGAATGAGTGTAATTGACTAATAGCACATATGACCTATTCAGTTTTAATTTTACAGTGTTTGAAGTGTGGGATCTTTCAAATACTTTGTCTTACTGAAGATTCTCCAAGCCCTAATAATTTAAAGACAGTGACAGTGAATTTTAAAATTTGTAAATGAAAGAACCCTCTTTCTTTATCATAGTATTTGTTGTATATTTTAGATCTTACTACTCTTTCAGTTAGAAACCTCTTTCTTTAAAGAACTTAAAGAAGTTGCCACGAAAATGTCTTGTAGCTGCTTTTCTTTCAAGCAAAGCACAGGATGAGGATTGTGAAAATACATAGAAACTTAAAAAAAACCCATAGTTAGATTATTCATTTGTTATTCTACTTCTCAAATTGTGTTTCATAATAAATTAGTAGAAGGGAAGTTGGATTGTGAAAAACTAGCTAACTGAAAAGAAATATCCTCAGGAGCATGGTTCTTATTTGCCATTAGTTACTAAAGTACACTTATTTAATGGGGCCATTAAAGCTATCTTTAACTAATTTTGGTATTTCTGTGCATTTAAACTTCTAACTGCCTCATATTCTTTGTATTCATATTACCATTCAAACTGAATAAATAGAGTCAGAATAGGCAGCCTGTTTCATTTCTTTTATGGCTTCTTCATATTTGACCATTAGTACATGCGAATTAGTTCATTCATTATTCTTCAGTGCTTTTTTTAATCATTCAACAAATAGGGCCCATTGTATACCAGGTACTGGATACAAGAGTGGCAAAAGAGATGATTAATTAAATTTTAGTAACAGGTGCTATGAAGGTGTAAAATAGGGAATGTGATTAAGAGATTGAGGTGGAAGTATAGTTTTTTTGTTTTGTTTTGTTTTGTTTTTTGGGAGGTGCCAGGGATTGATCTCACAATCTCATGCTTGCCAGGCAGGCGTTTACACCACTGAACTAAATCCCTGGTCCAGTATGGTTTCTTTCTATGGAATGATCATAGAGCATCAGGGAAGTTTAATATTTGAATAAAAAGAAGCCTTTAGAAGATATGGGATATGAGCCTTCCAGGTAGAGGGAATAGTCCAAGACAGAAATGAGCCTAGAATGAAAAGAGAGCAAGTATGGCTTACAATGAGTAGTCACTGAAAGGTTAGTCAAAAATGCAATGAAGAGGTTGGTAAAACCCAGAGATTTTAGGGTCATGATGAGATGAGACACCTGCATTATTTGTAGAATGTTAAGCAAAGGAGAAATGGGAAGTAATGTAACTGATTTATCTTTAAATTGAATCTTGCTGGCAAGTGTATGAAGAATGAAGTATGAAGGACCAGAATGTCCCATGTTTGTTAACCATGTATATATTTGCCTGATTTTTTAGTCATTGTCTCCATTTCCAGGAAGGTATGCACCATACTGATGTTTCATCTTAAAAGCTATTATGAGGGGCTGGGGATTTAGCTCAGCAGCATAAGCGCCTGCCTTGCAAGCATGTGGTCGTGAGTTCAATCCCTGGTACCGATTTAAGAAAAAAAAAGCTGTTATGAGGGAATAACTGTTTCCCATCATTGTTTTTACATAACCTTTGTATTTTTAGCATATTGTTCACATTTACCTTCATCTTTCAACACAGGTATGTATAAAGACTAACTTGCAGAAATAAGTCCATTTTTAAATTCTTTAACTTAGCAGGGAGAAAGAATAGGAAAAAAAATCTTTTTTTAAGAGTAGATACAAAATTTGGTGGTTGAAACTAATTTTTAAATATATATACTTATATATAAAATTTTTGAATATATGTGATAGTCCAAAAACAAGTTAATATAAAAGTGGTTACGAGAAACACAGGCTCTGTGGTCAGACAGGTCTGAGTTTGTCATTTCATCACTGTGTGCTTCTCCCTCAGCTATAAAATGGGGATAACAATACCATGAGCTAATATAATCATACCATTCTTATGCTCACATTATTTAGTAACGTACTTGCATAAAACTGTCTTTGTTAAATATTAAGTACTCAGAAAGTTTTAGCTCTCATTGTTAAAATAAAATGAAAGTTTGATGATAGATATTTAAAAAATTGCTTTTAATATTAGATAGCAATTGGAACTTTAAAACTATATCTTTTCAGAATAATACTTTTAATTAGTATTGCAAAAATGAGTGATTTTCATTCCAATGCATATTATGTGGCATATACTTATTAGCACATAAATTCTTCATATATATTTTCATTTGAGAGATGAGTAAGCTAAGTCTTAGATAAATTTTTTAAAATTTATTTTAAAGAGGAATAAAACAATAAAACCAATCAAAATAAGACAATGTAAGAGATACAGGCCTAAAAACTTAACAGAGTCAACAATAGTTACCCTAATGCCTTTTGATGTCTTCAAAATAGCTGCAGAGAACTTTGGACATAGTAAAAATCAAACACAACAGAAAAGAATAGAAACAATAAAAATAAGACAGTGAATGCCATAAATGACTTCGAAACAAACTGGTAGCAAGTCCAAAATTGCTACCATAATGTATCTTGCTATCTTTGAAATAGCTGCTTGTGCCATTGGATTTGACATAATCAAACAAAAAAAAAGAGAATAAAACCCAATCTAACAAAACAATGGAAATGGTATAGGACTTCCAAAATAAGACCATAGGGAATCAACAATGTCTGCAATCCTCAGAAGGAGATCCCCCCCTAATGCCACACTACTTAACCACCATCCTCTGTACTCATGATCAGACTAGAACTACATTGTTAGGGAAACACCAGAGCACCACAGGCATCCAATTGCATTTCACCTCCATAACTATTATCACAGCCTGTGTTTCTCTGGATAAGTTGGTCACTTACAGGGCGGGGGGAGCGGCTGTGGGATGGTACTTGTTTGCCAACCCGTGCCCTGAAAGGGGCTAGGGTCTGGCTGTTCCAGTCTAGTGGGGGTCCACGCGTGGTGCTAGTTTCCAGGCTGTATTTGCTTGCTGATGCATCCTTTGTTCTCTCTACCCTCAGTTCATGAATGGTGCTCACTCATGGGAAGAAGCTAGGGTCTGACTGTTCCAGTCCCGCAGGGGTCTGCACATGGTGCTGGTTCCTAGGCTGGGTTTGCTTGCTGATATGTTCTTTGTTCTCTCTACCCTTGGTTTGTGAATGGCGCTCACTCACAGGGAGGGGCTGGGGTCTGGCTGTTCCAGTCAGGCAGGGCTCCATGCATGGTGCTGGTTCCCAGACTGAGAGATAAATTTCTTACTAAAGAAAAATGCTCTAAAGATAATGCAACAAGGAAGCAGTCTCATTTTACCACCAAGAAAATTGAGGTTTACAGAAGATAATACTCCATCCCCCATATCTGGTATATTTTGATTTTTATGTTTGAAATAACAAAAGATGCAGTCAGATAGTTTAAACAGTAAAGGAAAACTGAAAGATCTAAACTAGAGATTGAGTAGACTCCAAGGCTCATTTGCTTAAGTTGGGTATTGTTGTGCACTTGGGATGATCTGTAAGAAAGTGTGTAGAGACATACTGTTAGACCCATTATCTCCAAATCCTTATTCAATACTCTTTCCAAGGTTTCTTTTTTTAATATTATCATAAGGCCCTCAGCATGTCTTAATCCATAGGTAATTAAGGAATGCCAATAGTTAATTCATTAATTCAACACTTTTTAAATTTATTCAATTTACCTAGTGTAATGTGCATAAATGTCAAAGGAATTTTGCTTAGAGTTTACAAATAGACTTGAGCAAGTTTTAAAATGTCTGTATGTTATTTAATATTGTTTATATAACAAAAAGAAAATTATTAACAACAGGAATTGATATATGTTATAAATTGCTATGAACACAAACATTCACCCATGTATACATTTGGTGGCAGTATGCAGATATACTAACTCTTTCTCAGAGTGGGAGAGGTTTGGGCATTGTGGTGCATTCCTATATCTTAGCTACTCAAGATACAGAGACAGGAGGGTGGCAAGTTGGAAAGGGAGCTAGGCCTGGACCAATTAGGAAAACCCTGAGTCAAAATGGAAAATTTAAAAAGAAGTGAAGATACAGCTCAGTAATAGAGTGCTCCTGGGTTCAATTCCCACTACTGGGAAAGAAAAGGAGTTGAAGAGAGAAGTATATAAGTTTATATATACTTTTTAAAAATGTTTATGATTTTTACCATTTACAAAATCTAGAACCAACTGAAGTGATATAACAAATTTTCCGTGTAATCTTGCTCAACTTTACCTAAAATATCTCTATTTCAGTTTTCTTATTTCTAAAATAAGGACAATAATATCTGCCTTGTATAAGCAGTAAGAATTAGATGAGTGAGTACATGTTAAGTGCATAAGACAGTGTCTAACATAGAGTAGGTAATCAAAATGTTAGCTACAATTATTATGTTTTCTAAAGAGATTGGGTTATTGAATTTCTATCAGCTATATCAAACAGTGTATAAGTTTTAAGCTTTTGGAAACGCTTTTAAGTAACTTAAGTATCTTGAGTAAGTCCCTAACTTTCCTGAGGGGTAATCTTCAAATACTAAAAGCAAATAGATTATGAACTAATCTCTTGAGAAAAAATATTTAGGCCACTGATATTAAGTATTTGCTGCTAATAGATTGGAATGACCATATGGTAGTCCAATTTGGATAGTAAATAAATTGCAGTAACTGAACTGGTTTTGTTAAGCCTGTATATTTCAGATGCTAGCAATGGCCAAGATACTGTTTTTGTCATGGATCAGATGGGAACATTTACTTATTTCAGATACATTCTGAAAACATTTCTTAAGCTTTTTCGATATTAAGACGTACTTAGCCAGGCATGGTGGCACACACCTGAAACCCCAGTATCCAGAAGGCTGAGGCAGGAGGACTGCCCCAATTTTAGGCCAACATTGGCTACATAGTGAGTTGAAGGCCAATCTGGAATATATAGTGAGATCCTGTCTAAAAAAACTCAATAACAATAATAATAATAATAATATATCTAAAAATAAAAAGGACTTTTATATAGTTTTATTCTACATGACCTGATATATTTTAGTGTACTTGTGATGTGTTCACTAATATTTTTTCCTTACCTTGCAATATTTGGAAACATACTGAGATTCAAGATGTACTATTGTGAATATTATTATGAGGAAAAAAATACAAGTTTGCTTTGAAAGTTAAGATTCCTTAAACATGTATTCTAATATGTAATAAATATTCACTGTTACTTTTCCTCTTTTTTATATTGTGGATAAAATGAAAACACTGTCTTTTATTGGCATCATAAGAAAATTATTGGGAAGATAATTTGAAGATACAAGGGCCTATATATAATATTAGTCTACATAGGCAGATGTATTTAGGCATTCTCATACTCCTGTGACTTTCAGTTTATACTGTCTCTCATGAATGCTTTTAAGATAAACAGTGAATTTCAAGACATATTGTAGTAAATTTTATTAGATTAAAATTTGTGGTAGACATGTTGTTAGGGTTCCATCACTACTGTTAGATACCACATGTTTTTGTAAGGTTAAATGAAGAAGTGTATATGAAGCTCGTTAGAATAATAATAATTAATATTGGATTAAGTTATTTCTAAGTCAGTTTCTATTATTTCTAATTTTTAAATTATCTGTTTATGTGTTAAAGATTCAGTTACTGTGTTGTGAAACCCAGGGTTAATTCTGTAGAATGGGAGAGGTGTGTTCCTTCCATTTCTGGCCCTGAAGAGATTATTTCCATAGTTTTCTGAGCTCGAACTAGAGAATGTAGGTGAGTTATTTAATATGTGTATGTATTTAGTATACATAAGTTAGTATTGTCAAAACCAGATCTGGGCAGTTAAATCATTACAAAAAAGAAAAGAAAAACCCCACATTTATTCAGGTACTATTGTAATAGAGGAAAGAGACCTCAGTATAGAACTAAGCTCAATTCCAAATACAGTAAAGAATTCTGGGAATTTATAGCTGAGGAGCAAAGTGGACGACTTCAAAAGAGTCAGTAAATAAAAAATGGTTAAAATGGGAGTACCAGACATAGTGGAGTTGCAGGGTGTATAACAAAGAGAGGAGGGGATTGTTACTAAACTGAGTTAGCAAGTTTCTTGCTACAACTGGTGGTAAGCAGGCCAAGGCCAAGATACTGTTGAAGACTCAGATGGAGTTTTTGTTATGATGTGTATTTTGAGCACCTACACAATGCATAAATTATCAAATAAAGAATCATTTGGTCATATTTACACACACTGGAGTTTGCAAAATACCTAAATCAACTCTTTTTATATTTGGTGAGATTTTAACCTTTGTCTTTGTATACAAGAAAGTAATTTTCTTTTCTTTTTTTATAGGTACTGGAGATCGAACTCATGACCGTGTGCTTGCAAGGCAGGCACTTATGCCACTGAGCTAAATCCCCAGTCCCCAAGAAAGTAATTTTCTAGGGCTGGCGATTTAGCTCAGTGGCACAAGCACTTGTATGGCAAGCATGAAGTCGTGAGTTCAATCACCGGTTCAAAAAAACCCCCTAATTTTCTATTGTAGTTTATTTTCATAGTTGAATGGGAATCATACACAGTGGAAGTATCATGTAGAGTATTGCAGTGTTTACTCATAATAAGGTTATTTATAGCTGCTCTAATATTGCTAGGTGTGGTCTATTGAATTATAGTAGCTGTATCTTTCTACTTGTGAAGAACTGCTGCTAGGGATAGTTTCCAAAAATGCCCAAATTAACCTTAATGGAACAGGAGCCAAAGCATTAAGTCATTTACATATTTGAAAATGAAATTATTTCATTTCTGTCAGGTTAGATGACCTATAAGATTATGATGAAAATTGAAAGAGAAGTACAGGAAAGAAAAAGAAGGAAAAACATAGAAAAGTGCCAGAAGTTAAAGAAAACTTAATTCAGTCAGTCATCACATGAAATCTGATAGCAATTACCCTAAAAATGATGGAATGTGTCAGAAGGTATAACGTCCTTTTTCCAGTGATGTGTTAATTATAATGGCTACTACTAAAACAAAGTGAAAGAAAGCTTGCAAATAAAAAAATGAAAAATATATACCAGGCAAATGTTAAAAAAGATCACATTATTTGTAATAATATAAAACAAAATAAAAATAAATGAAAGTAATTATTTAATATTTTTGCAGGTATAATTCATGAAATAGATACTAATAGTTACTGAGCTTTTTATATATGAAAAAACATGGTTAAAATATATAAATCCACCCAAGAGAAATAAAAATATTCACACCAAAACTTGCATAGATATCTTTATGATAGCCAAGAAGTGAAAATATTTTGAATTTCCATCAGATAGTATGAATGGACAAATAAAATATAGTATAACCATAGAATTTGGAAGTAAAAATAAATAAATTATTATCCATGCTTGCACATGAGTAAACTTTGAAAACATTGTGTTATATGAAAAAAATCCAGTCCAAGGAATCAAACATACAGTTTCTATATTTGAAATCTCCAGAATAGGCAAATCTATAGAGACTAAATATTAATTAGTGATTATGTCCTCCTAGAGGAGTATGTGAAGTTACTGCTAAGGGCATGGAATTCCATTTTGGGGTAATAAAAATATTCTAAACAGATTATGTTGAGAGTCTCACAACTCTAAATATACTAAATCTATTGATTGTGCACTTTAAATAGATCAGCCTTACTGTATGTGAACAATACATCAAGTCATTTTTTTTTTAATGAAAGAAAACATATGTATGGAAAACACTTAAAAATGAAAGAGAAAGTTGATGAATTGACATTTAAGGTAACTTTCATTCTTTATAAAATCAATTTTTCAATGCCATAAAGGATTTGGAGAGTTTTAATAATGCAGTTAGTAAATTTAATTCAGATAATTGTAGATAAAATAAGAACCATGTATTCTTTTTTGACACAGTAACCTGTTTATAGAAATTGATCATGTATGTTGTGGCAGACTATACATTATTTATTTAAAATGAAAGAATCTAATAGCGTAAAGACAGGTGATAATTCTTTCTCTAGAAATTTAGAGTTTTAAGACCTATCTCAGGTTAAAATAGAAGCCAAAATTGCAAAAAAAAAAAACCAAACCAAAACCCAAAAAACCCCACTAGTTTTTAGGAATTAAAACTTTTGAAATGCAGCCAAAATAGTACTCTATGAAAAAGTCATTAATTTGAATGCTGTGTTAGAAAAGAGGCACTGAAAATAAATCATTTAACTCAAGGAGCTAAAAGAAAGAGTCAAAAAAGTTATTAGTGAAATTAAATGAAGAAATAAATAAAATTAAACAAAAAAATTTTAAGCAGTGAAGACACAGTTTCTTTGAGAAGACCTAGAAGAAACTTTAAGAGGAATAATCAAAGTGAAAGAGAAAAAAGATAAATAACATATGGGGCATAAAAAATAAATTAACAACTAATAATAATGTCTTTAAGAAAATACAGTGAACAACTTTACAGAAAAATAATTTTTAAAAACCTAGAAGGAAAAGAAACAAATGGTAAAATTGATGCACGAAAACTTAAAAATTATAACAATAACTACAGAAATCAAAGATCCTCAGATGATTTTGTAGTGAATTTTAACTAAACATTTAATCAGTCATGTAATAGTAGTAGTAATTATAGTAATTACAGATGTTTTAAGGTATTTTACATATGTGAGCATTTCTAGTATGCACACACAGCAATCTTAAGTGGATGGTCAGCAACTTCTGTGTGAATACTTTCAGTCATTGTAAGCTTTCCCCTGTGTAACAGACTATTCCTTTCAACCATTAGTTTTCTAATTTACATGGATAAAAATGTATGCTTTAATCTTTTTATGCCAATTGTCCCATTTTTGTAATGGCACACAATAGTGGAACATTTTTCTCTTAAAATTCTTATTTCTTGAATTTTTCATTCCTTCATGTTCTTTTAGAATTTCGAATTGTAAATTACATACTCTTATATTTTGATGATGTGTTTAGACTCATTTTCCTCATAAATTGGAGTTTAGTGACCTCATAATATAGTCTGTTCTCTTTACATTAAGTATAATGGAGAACATTGAAGCAAAATACTGTGTAAGAGTTGTCAGTCTGTGTGTACTGCTATAAAAAATGAGCATGAGTAGCTTATAGAGAGTAATGATTTATTTTCTTGGAATTATGGAGGAACAGAAGTGCCACAATCAAAGAAGCTATGGCTTCTTTGGTTTGATTTCTGGTGAAGGTTGTTTTCTGTGTCCAAGATGCTGCCCAGTTCCTCACGTGGCAGAAGATGGGAGGACAAGAAAGCCAAACATTATGGGATGGCATTTTTATAAGGGATGTGAGGGAAGGAATGCTCTTGTGAACTAATCTCTCCCCTTCACACTTTGTTTTGCTAAATCACTGAATTATCCAGAATGGGTTTGAATTTGTGAACTTGTACCTCAGCCTCTGAGAGTGCTGGGATTACAGGCATGTGCCACTATACTTTAATCACCTTCAAAGTTTCACTCGTTAATACCATTAAATGGTCATTATGTTTCAATGCCTGATTTTTTGGAAGAACATGTTTAACCATCAAAAGTACAATATCCATATAAATAAGAATCAGAGAAAGGTTCTTTTAATATTGTTTATTTGGAAATGTATAGAACTGCATTGCAATGGGAATACATAGCCACGGTAAACTATGAGCATATCCAGAATGTACAAACTACTCATGATAAATATATTCATTATACTCTGCAACCATATACGAATAAAATTTTTTTTAAAAACCAAATGGTTGAGGAGTTGGACATGGCAGGACATGCCTGTAACCTCAGCCATTTGGAAGGCTGAGGCAGGAGGATTGCAAGTTTGAGGTCAGCACAAAATAAAAGACCCTGTCCCAAATTAACTTTTTTAGAAGAAGGCTTGAATTGTTGCACACTCTTTGGTATGTAGTTAGTTCATAGCCCTCCTGACTACATCTTGAGGCCCTGTCTCAAAAAAACAAAAACAACAAAAGAACACAAACCAAAGTGTTGAGGCTGAGTTTTAAAGGTAATAATGGGGGAGATTACATTAGAAATTTTGAAACAATAATCCATGGTCATAAGGATTCATAAGGATAGTGCCAGTCTGATAGTTACTGGATGAATATCCTTGTAGATGTTTGTGTGTGTGTGGGTGGGGGAGGATGCCCTTGTGCAAAGCTGTGGCTCTGGCATAGTTTTTGTAATAGTCACTGTATATCAGATTACTGTGGAAATTTTTCCTTTGTAGCCCAATTATTTATATTTTTGTTAGGATTCATGTAAGTGACTCCATTTTGATACTGACAGCTTTTACACAAGGATTGAGTAATTAGCAGTTGTACATTTCTTGCTTGGAGTAGAATACTAAGTATGACAAACTTCACAATCATATATTTGGGTCCCGGCCTTGCTTCTCACACTTACTAACTGTATGGCCTTAATTAAGCCACTTCACTACTGAGTATGGTTTTCTTTTTCTTTATTACATTTTATTATTGCTGTTTCTCCTTGATACATAGATTAAATAAATATGTATGTCAAGAACGTAGTAGTTTAGCTCTAGAGATAGATTCGTAAGAGAAAGTTCATGAACACAGTTTTTTGCAGTGGATCTGTCCTTTCCTTGTTCATGTTTTTATTCTCAATATATCCCTAAAATACTCTTTGCTATCTTAAAAGCACAGCTCTTCTTAGTTGGGGCTTTATTCTTCCTTGACAATTGTATTTAGAGGCTATTCTGCTGTTCATCTGTGATTATGACCGTTTTCCACTCTGTTCATTGCTTTTTTTGGACACAAATTTGCCTCTGTGGCTAGGAATATATCTCACTTATTGAGCACTCTGCCCTGCTATCCTCCTGTTCCTGGCCCTCCACTTTTCCCCTTCATTCAGTTGCTGTCTTGCTTGGCGATGTTCCTCTGCTGCTGTTCCTGGAACCATGGTCATCTTTATCTCTCTCTAGAATATCCTTTAGCACTCTCTGTAGGGTTGGTTTGGTAGTCATGAATTCCTTCAGTTGTTCTTTATCATGGAAGAAT
>PVLA01014229.1:0-31893 GCA_004027455.1 Hydrochoerus hydrochaeris
CAGCTTTCAATGGAGTTTTTAATTTCCTGGTAGTCTCTTTGAATCTGCTTCATGTATTCTATATTTTCTTTATATTCTTTATCGAATGTTTCTCTCCTTTTTTTGTGTTCCTCCCTTCTTCTGTCTGTATCATCCTGAGAGATGCTTCCTGAGAGCATTTCTTTTATTACTCTACTCATATCCTGCTTTACCTGATTTAATGTTTCAGTTTTGAGCTCATCTACAAGGTTCCGAAGATATCTCTTAATGTCCATTGAAGCTATGTCTGATGTTGTGTGTTTGCTGCCCTCAGTCTCCCTTGTTTTTCCTTCTCCTGAATTAGGGCTCTCAGGGTTCTGGGCTGAGGGCCTCCTCCTGCCTCTCTCTCCTATCATGGCCCTGGCTTCCTCCACACTGATTACAGTGCAGGTCCCAGCCCACTTCCCTGTTGGCCATGTTTCCTATGAAGCACATTGGTGAGGGACCTCCACCCTCTCCTGCCTGCTCTTGTCACTGAGGTATAAGCAGTGTTTGTGTGTGCCTGCACCTCCCCACTGGGCCAGCCAAACTTCAGCTGCCTTCACCAAGTTAGTACTTGCTAAGCACAGGGAATTGATTTGGGACAGCTCATTGGGTCCTAGACAGGGGCATGGCCCAGTCCAAGCAAATCCAACAAATCTGCTCTGGGGAGGAAACAATCAACTGAAGTCACTGTCGTTCCCAGTTCAGTCTCCTCCTACTCGACCCCAACACGTCGCCCATTTTGTCGCACCCTTCCTGTGGGGGGGATTGTCTCATTCCCAGCACTGACCATGGGTTAATGGAGGTCCCTTTGCCAGCTCTGCTCTCTGTGGGGCTCACCAACCCCTGATGTCAGCGCTGCTGTGCTTCCTGTGAGTGGCCCCGGGAACGAGTTTGGGCCACTCTGCCTGCCATGCAGATTGAAGCTGGTGCAGACTTGGTGCTTCACTGCGAAAACACTGTGTCCCTTAATTTTTGGCTGTTTCAGTTGTAGTCCTGAAATATTCGACGAGCTTTTTTATGTTCTAATTTCTTCCTGTGTCAAGAGGATCCATCTCCCTCTGTCTGGGTTTCTCCAGGGTGTTTTATTCTGGCATATGAATTGTTTCTCCTGGGAGGCTTTGTATTTTGTTGCTCACTGATTGGCCATCTTGTCTTCTCCTCCAAATGTGGTACTTTTATACAGTGGAGTACAACTCAGCTATAAAGAATGATCACATTGAGATATTTATAAACAGATGCAACTTGAGACCATACTCATAACCAAAATGAAATGAAACTCACATGTATAAATACCTTGTAGTCTCCCTAGTGTAAGAAATGGTAAGAGCACATAAGATTTTACGGTAATCATGATTCCCCATTACATTGCTTTGAAGCCTTGTAATGTTTTCATTCATTGTTTGGAATGGTTTTATTCTGTTTTATTTGATCTTATTATGTGTGATGGTATGAACAGCTACATTGAAGAAAACAAGACATTATGGCAGCCATTGCTGATTTAATATCATCTTGCTTTGAAGTCCTAACATGCTTTTGTTCTTCTATTACCATTGGTTCTATCATGTTGTGTCTTACTGGATTTTAATATATGTGATAGTATAAACAAAATTTTTATGGAAAATGAGATATCATAGTAGCCATCATTCATTTTCTGTTATTTGGTTCAGAATGCCCTGTAATACTTTCATTCTCTTGAATAGTTTTATACTATTTTGTTATGTTTGATATTGTTGTGTGTGAAGCTATACTCAACTATTTCAAAGAAAAAGACATTATGGTAGCTACTGTTAATATCCAGTTGTCTTGTTGTGAAGTGCTGGGCTGCTTACATTGTTCTGTTCTGATCTGCTTTGTTCTGTTCTTTTTTGTTTTAGTCCCTATAAAATAAAAAAAAAATCTTTTATGTCTTAGGCAAAATTGAAATTCATATACAATATATAATAGTTTTATATAATTGTGTTTGCATTCATACAGCTCTTGGTTCAAATCTAGGCTCTACCTTACCTGGTCATGTGATCCTAAGCTATTTATCTTCTGTGAGTTTTAATTTCTTCATCTGTAGGCAGGCGTGGTGGCTCACACCTGTAATCCCAGCACTCGGGAGGCTGAGGCAGGAGGATCATTGTGAGTTCGAGACCAGCCTGGGCTACAAAGTCAGTTCAGTCAGCCTGAACTGCATAGCGAGACCCTGTCTCAAAAAGACAAAAAAAAATTTTTTTCTTCATCTGTGAAATGACCTCAGGTGGTAGTAAGCATCAGAGATAATATATGTGATGTTTCCCGCAGAGCAACTAGCCCAGAATAACTACTTAAAAACTGCTTCTAAGGCCAGGGGTTTAGCTCAGCAACACAAGCACCTTCATGGCAAGCACATGGTTGTGAGTTCAATCTCCAGTACCAAAAATTAATTAATTAAATAAAATAAAAACTTACTCTATTAAAAATAAAAACATGATAAATATTAGTTATTACTAATCACAGCATTATGTACAAAGAAGTTAAACTCTCTTAAGGAAGATGATCTGCCCAATCCTTTCTTTTTTTAATTTTTTTTATTTTAAAGGGAATAAAACAAAACAAAGCAAATCAAAACAGAACAGAACAACACAAGCAACACAAGACTTCAAAACAAGACAACAGGATATCAACAGTGACTACCATAATGTCTCTTGCTTTCTTCAAAATAGTTGTCCATACCCTCACACACAATAATATCAAACATAACAAAATAGTATAAAACCATTCAAAAGAATGAAAGCATTACAGGACTTCAAAATCAGATAATAGGAAATGACCAATGGGTACTATAATATCTCGTTTTCTTCAAGACAGTTGTCCATACTATCACACATACTAAAATCAAATAAAACACAACAGAATAGAACCAATCAAAACAAAAGAATGAAAGCATTATAGGACTTCAAAAAAAGATAGGAAATCAGCAAAGGCTACCATAATGTCTTGTTTTCATCTTAATAGCTATTCATACCATTACACATAATAAAACAAAACAAAATAGAATAAAACTAACTAACAAATGAATGACAACATTATAAGATTTCAAAACAAGATAAGAAACCAACCATGATTACCATAATACATCCCATTATGTTCAAAATAGCTGCCCATTCTATCACACACAGTAAACTCTAACAAAACAAAACAGAAAAAGCCAAATCTAAGAAAATCGTGAAAACAATACAAGAGTTCAAGACAAGACAATAAGAAATTAACAGTAGTTACCACCTTCCCCTATCACCTTTACAATATCTATTGTGCTTTTTGGATCCCAATACCTTTCTCTTTTTTATGCTAGGGTTCACTCATATGAGTTCAAACTGTTTCACCCATAAACATGATCTCCAGTTGCATCCATTTACCTACAAGAGCCTTGAGATTATTATACTTTATAGCTAGGTAGTTTTCCATTGTATGAAAATACCATATCTTTCTTATCCATTCTGTGGCTCATGGACAACTTACCCTTGCTTTTTCTTTCTGGTCTTCTGTTGCATGGAACAATTGTTTTCTCTCCTTTGATTTTCAGTCTATGAATTTCCTTTCCAGTTAAATGTGTTTCTTGTATATAGTATATTGATGGATCTTGTTTCTTGATCCACTCTTCCTGTGTTTCTTTTTATTGCTGACCTGAGGCCATCTACATTAATGGTTATAACCGTCATACATTGGTTTGGCTCTGCCCTACTATCCCTGCTGTTGGCCCTCCACTTTTCCCCTTCATTCAATTGCCTGTCTTATTTGGCGATCCTTCTCTGCTGCTGTTCCTGGAACCATGGTCATCTTTATCTCTCTCTAGAATATCCTTCAGCACTCTCTGTAGGGTTGGTTTGGTAGTCATGAATTCCTTCAGTTGTTCTTTATCATGGAAGTATCTTATTTTTCCATCAATTTTGAAAGATAGTTTTGCAGGGTGCATCAATCTGGATTGGAAATTGTTTTCTTTCAGGATTTGAAACACTTCACTCCAGACTTTACTTTGCTTGATGGTTTGTGTTAACAAGTCTGCCATCATTCTGACTGGTTTTCCTTTATAGGTGATCTATTTCTTTTCTCTAACAGTGTTTAATATTCTGTTCTTGTGCTGAATTTATGGGTGCCCAATCCTTTCTTGAAGACAAGCCAGAGACTTCCATGTATTACAGAGTTGTAGCCCTGGTCCAGGAAATGCACTGGACCCATTACCTACAACACAATTGGCAGGCTGCGGGTGACACTGTGCACCAGATAAGAATGAAAGAAGGAGACTACAGAAATTCAAGAGCCTGAAAGGAAGTCTACAGCTTTGTTTTATTGGGTACTACAGTCCTTGTGCTTCCTGTGGCCAAGAATCCATAAAAACACCATCAAAGCCACGCTCTCTTCCCCAGCTTTCTCCAGCCCAGTGTTATGCTGATAAATGTTTTAACAATCTGTATGGATGGGATAGCATATTTACATATAAATTTTACTGATATAAAGGGCATATTGTACAAAATTTATAAATAATAATATACAATATTCTTTATTATAAATTCCATAGAGTCAACTAATTAATAGTCTCAAGAAATGCTCTCCACTAGTTGGAGAACAATAGGCCTTACAATGCTCTCCCATGGTAGGTCTAACGCTCTTAAGGAAAAGACAAATGTTCATCACACAGTGGACACATGTTACTTGCTGTAGAAAGAGCTTCTGTGGGAAAGGTGAGAAGCAGCTTGACAGCTCCCAGAGATTACAGTCTCAATGAAAAGCGAGTATTGCTGGAGCTTGAGTAACATAAGAGTTGTACAGGATACAGTGTGCATCTGGATGGCAACCACCAACAAGGCAGAGCTGCACAGAGGAAGAAAGAGATGAAATCTAGAATGTGAAGTTGGGAGTTCAGTGGTCAATACAGAACGTAGCACAGAGAGGTACCAGTGGATGTTATATGCTCATTCTCAACAATATGCCATGGGAGTCTGGAGCCTGCCTGTCTCTAAGAATAGAAAGCATTGGTTTTGAAAAAAATCTCATTCCAGTGTACCTCTCCAAGACAAGGAATAAACTTTTTATAGTGAAGAACAAGAAGTGTGCACGTCAGGTACAGGTGAAGGACTGAGTTTCCCAGCCTGAGGTTCCCCAACTCTATGGATGACAGCAAAATGCTAGGTGCAGGGATTGAGCCAAACAGGTCTCAGCTTGGGGACACTGAGAGGCCATCCCACTTGAATTGCTAGTCAAGAGACTGCAGTCCCACAGCTAGTGGCCATGAACCTTGTCTCTCCTCTCAATTAAACCCAGTTTAAGGATTCACACATTACTCATTCAACAAATATTAACTCAGTGTCTACAGCACTCAGGCACTGGGATACACTGTAATACTGTAGTGACATAAAGAAAGTTCTACGTTGTCCTGAAACTAAAAAGTCTAGTGGAGATGGTTTGGGGACATTACTAAGAAGAGACATTATAGCCCAAGGTTCAAGAGACCCAAACTATCTTCTCTTTTTTTTAAAGAGAAAAAAAGATAGAAATAACAATGAAAGAGTTTCAAAACAGGTTAGTAGGACAGTTACATGGGGGCCTGGGGTTTAATCTCAGCAGCACAAGCACTTGCTTGGCAAGTGCAAGGTCCTGAGTTCAGTCCCTGGTACCAAATAAAAATAATAATAATTAATACATGGTATATGGTTGTCTTTAGTACCAAACTATCTTCTTTTAAGATTTTTTATTAGGTTTTTTCCTTTATAAAAACAGTGGACCCGAAATCCAGCCATGGCCACGGTGGAACCCAGGCGGATGCACAAAGAAGCAATTCGCCTGTCCTCTTGGTAAACTCCTTCTCCAGCATGAGCCAGGAGGAGACCCAGTAGTGTCCCCTGTGAGCCTACCGGTGCACGGGCTTGGAATCAAACATCCCAATCCCCGCCCCCCGTTAGCAACTGAGGACAGAGGTCTGAACATCTCTTAGGAGGATGACTGTATGCAATATAGCAAATGTGGAGGGCGTCTCCTCTATCTTCTGTTTGAAAGCAAATGTTGTTTTCAGTTTTGTTTCATTATGATTAATTGCTTTACTCTATTCAATATTCTCTTTCAATTGGTTTTATAATGTTCTGTCTTTGGTTTGATTTTGCTCTACCTAATTGACTAGACAACTATTGTGAAGATAATGAGATATTACTGTTATCCCGGTAATCTGCTGTGAAGTTCTGTACAAAATTCACTGCACTGTCTCAGTTGGCTTTGTTCTGTCTTGTTCTGTTGTATTTCTACTACCTTCAAAATTTAAAAAAAAGTGTGTGTTTTTACACTTAAAAATATAGAGATGTAGAGAAAAAAATGCCCATGGTCAAACTGCCACATCACGTGCATATGTTATATATATAATTTTGACTAGTTTTTATTTATAGAGCTGTAACTATACCACATGTATAAAAATGAAGCCAACCACTTCCTGTGAGTCAGCACCATGCCCAGGCTGCAGGGAAGACAACCAGATGCCAGGCCCTTCCTGTTAGTCGGCACCATTCACAGGCCACAGGCAGGAGAATAAGAAGCCAGCCACTTCCTGTGAGTCAGCGCCATGTGCAGGCTGTGGGAAGGATAACCAGATGACAACACCTCTCTGGTACACTGGCTGAGAGACAAGAAGAGCCAAGATTCCCCCACCACCACCACCATGAGCAACCAGCAGATCCAGAGAAACACAGGCTAAGATGATGGCTATTGAGGTAAAATACAACTTAATGCTTGTGGGGTTTAGTGTTTCACTGATTTTGCAGGCCTAAAGCCAGTGATCTGACCATCTATTTAGAGGATGACAATATGCAGTATAGCATCTATGGGGGATCTCCTTCTGAGGGTGGTAAACACTGTTAATTCCCTATCATCTTGTTTTAAAGTCCTATATCATTTTCATTGTTTTGTTTGCTTGGGTTTTATTCTGTTTTGTCTTGTTCGATTTTGTTATTTCTGATGGCATGGCTAGCTATTTCAAAGATAGTAAGATATATTTTAGTAGTTATTTTGAGTTTACTATTATCTTGCTTTGAAATCCTGTATTGCATTCATTATTTTGATTTTATTGGTTCTATGCTGTTCTGTTTTGTTTTATTTTCCTATGTTTGATGGTATGGGCAGCTATTTTGAAGACAACAAGTGGCATTATTGTAGCCATTGTTGATTTCTTATTATCTTGTTTTGAAACCCTGTATCACTTACACTGTGTTGTTTTGATTGGCTTTATTCTGTTTTATTTTGCTTGGTTTTATTCTCTTTAAAATAAAAATTTTTTTAATAAATTAAAAATAGTCTTTTTTTAATTTCCTATTATTATGCCTTATAATATGCATTTCCGTGTGTGTGTGTTTGTGTGTGTGTAGCTGGGGATTGAAACCAGGGCCTTCACACTGAACTATATCCCCAGACATTTACATTTTACCTTGAGACAGAGTCCTGCTAATTTGCTAAATTGCCTGGGCTAGGCTCCAACTTGTGATTCTTTGCTCTCAACCTATCAGAGTGCTGGGATTACAGGCATTCATCATCACACTTGACCCTTATTTTAAATTTTTAAGGGTATCACTTTGTTACACAACATGCCTAAAATGGAAATACTTTATTTAGCCATTCTTTGAGTGTAAGATAATTTATATATGGTACTCACAATGTCTTTGTGCATAAAATTTAGCTTTAATGTTGTGGCTATAGCTCAGTGGTAGAGCTCTTAAGGTCCTAGGTTTATTATCAGCACTGAAAAACACTTAACTCTCCAGAATTTGGGTTTTGGAGTCAAAGGAGATGGAAAAAGGAATACTATGGGGGAAACCCATGTTATTCTTTATTTAACATACATTGGAATATAACATAACTCCTGTGACTTAAGATAACCACACATTTCTGGTAGGCACATTCCAATATTGCCTGCCCTGCTGGGGGCTTTCTGGAGGTGCTGCAAACCCACCAACTCTGTAAGGGATAATCCTTGATAGCCAATGGTCTGTCCTGCATCTCAGATGGACACATCAACTAGATCCCAAATCAGCCAACCCTTGTGTAATTAGAAACCAATCATAAGTTCCTACTGTCAAAAACTAAACCAGAAGCTGAGTGTGGTAGTACATACGTGTAACCCCAGCACTCAGGAGGCTTAGGCAGGAGGATCACAGTGAGTTTGAGGCCAGCCTGGACTACACAGGGAATTCAAATCCAGCCTGAACAATATAGGAAGATCCTGTCCTTACAAAAACAAAAAGTAGGATACCCAGAACCCAAAGAAAATAAATGGTGAGTACTTAATGAGAAAGATACTAAATTCAAGTTAAAATTGTTATCCTAGGCCACACCTAAGATTCTTGAACAGGGATGGGGATATAGTTCTGTGGTAAAGTGCCTGCCTCGCATGTTCAAAGCACTGGGTTCAATCCCCAGTTCTGAAGAAGAAGAAGAAGAAGAAGAAGAAGAAGAAGAAGAAGAAGAAGAAGAAGAAGAAGAAGAAAGGAAGGAAGAAGGAAGGAAGGAAGGAAGGAAGGAAGGAAGGAAGGAAGGAAGGAAGGAAGGAAAAGAAAGAAAGACAGAAAGAATTGAGCAGAACATGTTGACCAGGAGGAAACAAAAACAGGAGAGTTGACACAAAGCAGGAGAGAGAAAGAAGGGGAAAAGAGAGAGAGAGGCTGTTTCTGTTTCATGCCTTGTATTCTTGGAGATATCTGTGCTTCCCTTCACCAAGTAAATTCCACTGTACATTTGATCTAACTTAAGAAGATGTCTCTTCTTTTCAATCAAAAGATCTCTGAATAAACAAGTAGAATCTCCGTATTTTTTAAAATCAAGAGCATTAGAACTAAAGAGTTATCGTGTAGTGAACACTACCCCACCCTGCTCAGCAGCAGCTCCAGGAGCAGCCCAGGGCCAGGAGCAGCCCAGGGCCAGGAGCAGCCCAGGGCCAGGAGCAGCCCAGGGCCAGGAGCAGCCCAGGGCCAGGAGCAGCCCAGGGCCAGCCCGGGGAATCCACTCATCTCCTGGCAGTGAGGCTCTGCATCCTTACTCTGATAGGCTCAGAAATAAGCATTTATCCTAAAATGGTACAACCAAGACAAACAATCCTCCTCTGTACACTCTTAACAGTGACAACAAGGACAAAGAAGAGAACTATTTTTCAGTATTATGAAAGAGTATATGTCACCTGAAGAAAAAATGTAAATGCAAGGAAGGATGAAGAAATAAATTAAAATAGCCTCCCTGGTAAGCAGGGAAATGCCAGAGAAAATCAATAAGCTAACACTTTTCATTTATCAGATTAGCAATATTTTTCCTCATAAACAGATGTTAATAAAGTTATAGATGCACAATAATGCAACTGGGATTATCAATTATTACAGCCCCTAGGAAAACCCCAAGTAAATTGATGGTACCTGTTGAAAATTTCAATCGTAGGACCCAGTGGTTGCTCCATATCCACCTTGGGAGAACGCTTATACATGTGCTGGGGGAGTTGTCTTCAAGGATAGTCACTAAAGCATCAAAAGATTGCAGTGAAAAACAACCTAACTGTCCTTGAGAAAAGGAAGGTAGGTATAAATATACGTATAACTGTATATGCAATGTTATATCACATAGTGAAATTGAAAAGAATATAGTATAATTTTTATTATAATTTTTTAACTTATAATTTTATTATTATAAATATTATATGTATAGATAATAAGGCCACACTCTAGAGTACAATGCTACAGGTAAAAAAGATAAAATAAAATAAAGCCAAGTATATCATCCAACGGGACATGTTGAAAAAAAAAGTTGCAGAAAGAAATGAATAATCTTATGTCATTTACTCATGTTTTTTAAAAAGCCACTCACACAAAACAATTATTGTCATGTGTGTGTATAAACACACATGCACATTAATGCTTAGAAAAACCCTAATAGTCAAAGGGAATATAATTTATTCTTGCCATAAAGTAGTAATTTTGCATTAAAGGAGTCCAATTATGTATTAATTATATAACTTTGCATCAGCAAAATATATATACATACATATTTTTTAAAAATTGGAAAACAAAGAAAGAAATGAATAAAATAACCTCCAGTTCCACCTCCACATCTAGCTCTCTGAAGCTCTTCCTTCCAGTGGTTTTAGAAAGGCTCCAAGATCTGCTCAGAGCCCCTGGAAGCACAGCTATGGGACCATCAGCTGCCCTGCTGCCCACAGGGAGTCAGGCACCATGCAGCCCAGTAGAACTCCTGATCCAAATAGCACCTTGACTCTGCAAAGGTCACATATCCCACCCACACATTCACAATTCAAAACGCAAAGCACTAAGTGAAGTTCTGAGTTTTTCCATGACAACTTCAATGCTTCTTTTTAAACAGTGAATATCAAAATCATTCCAAACAAATAAGTTCCACTTCCCTTTCTTTGCTTGGGTATTTGTTTTGTTTTGCTTTCTTTGTTGGGGTTTTTGTGTCCCTGCTTCTTGGTGCCCGAAACCCACACAAGGTCTGCCTCTTAACTATCCTACTCAGCTGCTTCCCCTACCCCACCCCCCAAAAAACACTGTTTGCAAAGGCAACCAAGCTTGCTGCTCCCACCCCACCCCACCCCACATCCCTTCCTCCAGTCTCAGTCTTATCATTGTGTCCAGGGCAAGCTGCAGAACAATGAATTCTTAGCAGATGGCGGTGTTACCCTGTCTCCTCATTCTGAGCCAGCCCCAGTTATGTGTGGCATCCAGAGTCAGCATTTTGTAGGCTTCTGTGACATTTGAGAACTCACATCCCACTTCTTCCAGCATTGGAGAAGAGAAGGAAAGACATAGGGCTGCTCTTGTCACCACCAATGAGCTCATCTTTCTCTGAGAAGCAATAAAAAAACAAATTTCACCCCATGAATCAGGAAAACTAAATTCATGAGAAAGCACACATTCCCCAGCTGCCTGATCTGCCAGCTGACCTCTCCAATAAAAGGAAAAGTAGACTGAAACCCCTTCCTTAGAATAAAATAACTGAAACAAGCCCTTCATGCTGTCCACCTAGAGGTTTTGGTTTCTACATCAAAGTCACATTTGCTTACCAGCCCTGTTAGGTCTGAAGTCATGCATTTCTGGAACCATGAGCAAGTCACTCAGCCACTCTGAGGTTCACTTTCTTAATCTGTAAATTGGAGCACTAATTCCCATCTTTTTGTGTTGTTGAAAGAGTTCACTTCATAATCCTAGTGCAAATGCACCTCATCATTACTCACTAACTCAAAATAGTGGTGCCCACTTGGTAGATAAATAATACTGGGGGATTCTTTGACCCTCTCTTTGGCTGGGCTAATCTTGGGAGACAAAGTCAAGGAAGGAGGTGAAACAAGGTAACAGCACAGGTTTCAGGGAGTTAGGTAGCCTGGTTTTAAATCTTCTTTACACCACTTACTGGTGGTACAACCATGAAGAATTTCTCAAATTCTCCAAACCTGAGTGCCTTCCCATTAAAAGTGGAGAACTGAAAATACCAATGTGGTGAGGGACTGTCATAAGGAATAAAGAAGTTGATTTCATAATTCACTTACACAGAATTTTTGATAAAACTTTGATTTTGACAAAAGATGTTGGCTATCCTTACCTCAGTGGTTATTCCATTAGTGCTGTGCGAGTACACTGCCTGAGAACACAATCACTAGTGCAGCCCACAATACGAACCTGGAGAAGAATCAGGTTGGGGAACACTGTTAAAATTCTTATAGCAGACAGTGGGTTAATCAGAGGATCCTTAAATTACAGATATTCAACTCAATTTTCACAAATTTTAGTGGGAAGCAGGATTTATTAGCTCTTGTGGCAGAGTTGAAGTTGGCCTTAAATATGACTGGCTCCAGAGATTCCCAGTTATTATGACTAATTCCTTCCCTCAGTCTGTGGATCAGTCTCATTCTTATGTTATACAAATGGTTTCATCTGTGCAGCAAGAGAAAAGCAAGAGCTTCTCTCTCACAGTATCTACACTTGAAAGTCAGGGGCAAATTCTAGTTAGTCTTGTTTGGATCACATGGCCATCTCTGAACCAATCATTGTAACCAAACAGATGGAGAATTCTTATTGGATTCTCCATCTGTTTGGCTATATCTATTTGGCCAATATTCTAGGTTGGTTGTCAGTATAAGCTGTTCCATTCTTAGAATGCTTTTTCTGTCAGAACAACATGGAATGGGGGTCTGTCAGTTCCACAAAGGAGGAGTGGTGAGGTGCAGTTACCACAGAGGAAAGGGTTAATAGATACTAACTACATCATCAAATGCCTCTTCTTAACAGTATCCAAGGACATCATGTAACCTTTCTTTTTCCTCATGCTCCAAGGATCAGCTTTATTAATGAATCATTTCTAACCCTTGCAACACTAACTATTCCAAATTTAATTAATTAAAAATGCACTGATATTGGGGCTGGAGATTTAGTTCAATGGCATAAGCATCTGCCTGGCAAACATGAGGTCATGAGTTCAATCCCCGGTACCAAAAAAATGTACTTATATGTACTATTCCCAGGAGAAATATCTCCAACTTAAGAATTAAACAGTGGATTATACATTGTTAAATACTAGTTACTTTTTAATTCCATCAAGTCAATAGTAAGCAATCAATAAAATCATTCTTTTTTACATTCTTCAAATTCTTCTGTTAAATATACTAAGCTGTTTTCTCCATTGGGGAAAGAATGGAAATCCCCACTGCCTTCCTACCTCCATACACGTGTGATATATACTGAAGTTACTGGCACAAATTCTTCAAGGTTACAGATCACTTGTTTATCAAGATGCATCTCTCAGGACCAGGATATGGCTCAGTGGCACAGTGCCTGTCTGGCAAGTGCAAGGTCATGAGTTCAATCCCTGGTACCAAAAATAATCCATCTCTTTGCTAGAGGATTGAAAGAGGTCATACGAGGTGATCATGGCAAGAGGCCTGGGGCTCAGATGTTTATTCTGCATTCCTGGATTTTTTTTTTTTTTTGGAACTCTTCTACCTTAGCCCCAAAATATGTTACCATTTTTAGTGCTGCAAAGCCTGTCCTTGCTGACTTCAACTGGTTTGCTGTATTTCTATAGCTTCCATATGTTTTGTCTTATTCTGACCTTTTCCCCTAAATAGTAGTGTTTTCAACTCTTGCAGGATTCTAGAATGCCCTCCTTGTGTTAGAATACCCGATAAATGACCTGTCATAATATATAGATAATTGTGTTGGTCAGCTTTCTCTCATCATAGAATACCCAAGAAAATCAATTTAAAGAAAGGAAGACTTACTTTACTCATAGTTTCAGTCCGAGGTCACTTGACTCTGTTATTTCTGGGTCTGTGGTAAGGCAGAACATCATAGTGGGGAGCATGAGATGAGCAAAGCTGCTCACCTTAGGACAGCTATCAAGGGAGGTGGGGAGAGGAAGGAAGAGAGAGAGAGAGGGAGGAAGAGAGAGAGAGAGGGAGGAAGAGAGAAATGGAAAGGGCTCTGCTTTGTACAAGGCCCCTAACCCAGCCCACTAAGCTATGAACCCATAAATAGACTAATCCATTCATAAGGTCAGATCCTTCCCTCCAGGGGGCTCCACCTCTGGACACTGCTGCACTGGGGACTAAGCTTTTTACACGTGAGCTGGGGGAAGGGAAGCAGCATTTAAAACCCAAATCATTACAGTAATCCTGACAAGGCACAAAACAGAAACAAACAAAACCCCAGTGCTGACAGTGCTGGGAAATTCAGAGTCCTCCCCCACAAGTTCAACTAGTTAAATCTGAATTATCTTTGTGGACAGTTGTAAACGTGGAGTCATTCTAAAATTGTGGGGTCCATCATTTAAATATCATACTACAGTAACAAGGTTACTTTGATCTTCTTAGAACCTCTACAAGACACTTGTTCCAAACTGAAGCCACTGAGTTGCTGTCCCCAGTCTTACACAACAGTGACCTGGTTCTCCCATCACAAGATCCCCAGAAAGAAGTCTCAGTGTTGCTGGCCTTCTGGTTTTCTTCTTCTGAACTCAAGTGAGCTACAGGCCTACTGGTCAGATTCCTCCAGAGTCCATAAACATGGAGCCAGCCTGCTCCTGTCCTCTCTAAATTATTACTTTACATTTACCTAAGAGCACACTGTATCTCTCATTACTTTTTATTTTCCTCAGTGGGAATTTTGAAGATTTGGCATAAGTATCTATGGGGTCTTTTTTCTGGAGGCCAGAGCCTACTTAATCTCATCACTTCCCAAAGCCTGCACCTCTCAACACATTCTAGGTTCCAAATATGAGCAAGATTTTCCAAGCTTTGTCCTTCTTATGGCTATGGTTCTCCTGTTTCTGCAGAGTGTCTAATTCATCTTTCTGCCCTCCAGTCTTTGATGAGTCTCCTGATGCCACAAAATCTATTCAGGCTCTGAGTTTGATCCATACAGAATTTGCACACCTTGAGGCAATACTCTCTACAACATTATAGCCAATATTCTAGGTTGGTTGTCAAGCACAAAGTTAGTACGCTTTCCTTTAAAATTAACCTTAGAGCAAGATATGGAGGGGGCATGAAAAGAATTGAGATGTGTCATGTAAATGTACCAATTCCCCGCAATGAATGTAATCATCATATACTGCAAACATACTAATAAAAAATTAAATGTTTTAAATAAATTATCCCTTAGTGCTTCTGTAGACTGGGACTCAATATTCTAGATGTGTGTTATAAGTTCTAAAATCACAAATGTTTAATAACTATAAAGGAGTCACACAAAAATAAAAAGCTCTGGGATCTTTTTTTCAATTGCATCTGTCAATTCAAAACTTCTGGGAGGAATGGCTATTGTCTTTCTTGCATATCTAAAGAGCTTTCAGGAGCTGCTCAGTAGTATAAATTCTAAATTTAAAGAGAGCCTGGCCCTAGAACTCTTCTAATCTATTCTCCTTAAACCTTGACTTTCTTTCTTTTATCTCCCTTTACTTTTCTTTCCCCTTTCTCATTATCTGAGAACTATTTTCTCCTCTTTTTTCTTCTCATTCTTGTTTATCATGATCATTTTTGTCCTCAAAGAGGTTTAAATTGTGCCATGACCTACATAATGAAGTAGAGTGGACCTTAAGGACACACACACACACCAGAATGCCATATGAAAAGGTAGTGTGTGAAGTCACCAGCCACAAACCAAAGATGCCAGTGAGTATCACAAGCAGCAGAAGCCAAGAAAGGTATAGAACAGCTTCTCCCTCAGTTTACCAAAGATGATTACTCATCTGGATTTCTGACTTCTAACCTCCAGAACTGAGAGAATATATTTCTGTTGTTTTAAGTGCCCTGTTCTCACACTCTAAATTAGAAGTCAACAGGGCTTGACCAGATGATGCTACACAACTCTGAATTGTACAATTTAAATTGATGAACTATATGACATGTGAATTGTAGATCAACAGAGCTGTTACTTTTTTTTAATCCAGCTGGACATGGTGCCATATACCATAATGCCAACTACTTGGGAGGCTGAAGCAAGAGGACTGCAAGTTCAAGGCCAAACTAAACAATTTAGTGAGATTCCAACTCAAAATAAAAAATAAAATGGGTTGGAGATGTAGCTCAATGGAAAAGTCCCCCTAGTTCAAGTCCCAGTACCAAAAAAAAGATTGTCCCCTGACCTGCAGTTGGTCTCATTCCTTCCCACCTTCATGACAATCATTTGAGGTTTCTGTGTGCACCCTTGTAGGCATTTGTCCCACTTGTGCTTCTTGTCCACATTTGTCCCATGCTAGAGCCTGCCCACCACCCCCATAGCCCTTCCAGACCCAAGGGCCAGGGGAGTGGGAAGCAAGGGAGAGTTTAAGGAGGTGGCCACACAATTGGGAGGCCTGGCAATTTCAAAATCTGTTGTCCTAGTGAAGTTGCTTGTGTTGCTATGATGTGAACCCCTCCTCTGCCCCAAGGACTCAGTGAGATCTGCTCCACAGGCGAATCAGGTTGTTGGGCAATGATGTGGATATGCAGGGGTCAAGTTAGAGACTGCATTGCACACTTGGAGTGACATGGCCCAGTGGAGACCATCCTGACACTGAGAGAGCAGGTGTCAAGAACCACTGGGGACTAGTGTCCTTTGCTTCTGTTCCCCATCCCACCCACAGCCACAAGAATCCACAGAAATTTTAAGGAGACTTCTCAAAGCAATAGATGGTTCAAAGAAATCTTACTATTTTATTGTTGATGGGACTTCGGGGTTTGATTTTTGTGATACTAGAGACTGAACCCAGGCCGTTTGCACTGAGCTATATCTGTACCCCTTTTTTATTTTTTAACATTCTTACTGTAACAAAAAATGCTCCCCCTGTCCCCAGCCAATATGCTTCAGTGTGTTAGTTGCCCAAGTAATAAATAGTCCTGTTCTAGTTGCTTCTGGTCTCTTCCAAACAGCTAGTCACTATGATGCACACCATATAAACCAATCCCCAATTGACAAGCCATTCTGCCTCTGTACTTCCTGTTTTCTTATCCCACATAATCCCTACACCATCAGAAATCAAGGCCTGATATTCTGGGAATGATCCAAAGCAGTACCATCAACATAAATCTGCCCCCAAATCTTGGGTGTCATTTTAGTGTTTCTGCTTACCATTGCATTGCTAAATTGCCCAGGCTGGGTTCAAACTTGCCATGCTCCTGCCTCAGCCTTCCAGACACCCAGCTCAGAATCTTACCTAGTTACTAAGGAATTTGGTGATCCTGGCTGATACCTGGGCAATACTTCACTAGACTCAAACAGACTGGGGCAAGGATTTTGCCTTCCTTCCATTCTGTTATTCAGTTATTAATCATCCATTCACTCAGGCAGGTACTGACTCACGCTTTTCAGAGAACTGGCCACATGAAGATGTTGAGCGACACACACTGGGGTTCCACAGAACAGTGGACAAGTCACCCATCCCTGCTCTCAAGGTGCGCCTGACTGATGAGGTGAACATCGAGGGAAAAGCAGGCCCAGGACCCAGTCATCTGGGCATTTGCTCAGCTTCTGTGACACATCACAGGCACTCAGGAAGCCTTCCCTTTGGACATGACTTGGCTGTGGTGGTGTCGCATGGCACTCCCCACCCTAAAATGTCTTCCATTAGCTGGTTCCAACACCTCTCCCAGTTACATACAGTCCCCTCTCCTCCCGGCAGCAAGTTCCTCTCTATCACAGCTGCACCACCGTGACCTCTGGGTTCTCCTCTCCTCCACTTCCCACCAGAGTTCAAGCAATGGAGTAAGACACAATCTCCTCAGCAACCTTTCTGTATTACTTCCTGAAAATAAAGTGCCCAGGAATCTTGCTTTAAGCAACTCATCTGATAACTGCTGCAGGATAATAAGAATATAAGAAAAATGATAAAAATGGGTCTGTGTTAGTTACAAAGATTCCAAAATCTTACCATATTCCTACAGTCCTAGTCTCGAGTCAAGAAATCCTGATTTTCTCTGATAGTAAATGAAAGACGATAGTAACAGTAGTTGTTAGGTGCTTAGCATTTCCAGGTACTTTGCATTTCACAAATACATGAGTTCAGTAAAATTACCCACATTTTACAAATGAAGAAACAAAGGCCAGCCTGGCAAGCATGAGTTCAATTCCCCATACCCGCCCCCCCCAAAAAAAAAGAAACAAAGGCCATCATTAAGTGGCTCGTTCAAGGGCGCAAAGCCAGAAAAACCAAAGGCCAAAGCCATGCTATTCACACTTTACCAACCTCCCCAGTGAAGCTCCACCTTGTATGTGCACCCCTGAAGCCAGATCGCACCATCTCCCCCTCCTCCCATGGACTCCCTTCACACTAGCCCTTCCTTCCAAGCCCAGTTATGATCACAGCTGCCCTTTCTCATCTCCAGCGGAGAGCCTCCTCATCAAGGGTCTTTGGGCTGGATCATTCTCATGCATCTCTGAGCTTGAAGATTGACCAGAAATGGTGCACTTCCTTTTCCCTTGCAAACACATTTTTTTCATGCTCAGGTGAAATAATGAACTCATTCAGGAAAAAGCTAGAGCCTGTAAGTACACACTTTCTGCTTCACATACTGTTGTAAAGATAAAATAGTTTTTATGAAATAACTTATCAAAGAACAGGTATTGGATATGTTTGAGTTGACTGCAATCATGCTTCTTACTCACCTCACTGACTGGTAAGCTCTCCTCAAGCTTCTATGCCCTCTTCATTTTGTTTCTGGAAATACAGAGCTCCTGAGCAAGTCCATCAGGCCACCCCTCATCCTGCATCTCCATGCAATTGGTTTATACTCTCCCAAGGCTCTCCTCATCACTGAACAGTAGACCCCATTTTTTCCCAGACAGACAGCATCAAATATTCTGCTTTAGCCTGGTGTTTCATCCCTGGCTCCTCTTCCCTGTCTATGCACAGGCTTAGGCTTACTCAAGATTTTAACCAACTCAAATTGCTATACTTTACTCCCTCCCCTCACTGCTGAGCTCCTATAATGTCCTGCTGACCTGGCTCCCTGCAAAAGTCATCATAAAGGTCACCAGTAACCTCCTTATCATCAAATTCAACAGTCTTTTTTTTTGTTTTGATTTTGCTGCTACACTTAACCCTGAGGACCACTCTGTGTTCCCAGTAATAGACCTAGTCCTCATAACCAATCACACTGGATTCAGTTCCCACATTGCAGACTATACTATCTTAGTTCCCTTTGCTAACTGTTCTATTCAAATGTTGAAGGCCCCCAGTTTTCTCTCCTTGGTCCCCTTTTCTTCTGACTTTACATGCTCTCTCTGGGCCATCTCATCTGCTAACACATCTTTAACAGTCTTTCAAATCATTTCCAGTGCCTAAGTGCTGAAAGTGTAGAGCCAGTCACACTTTATTGCAAACTGTGGGTTCTAGAAGTAGCATGGACTTCTGCCAGGTAAACCATAGACACTTTATGCCGAGCTGTCAAAGCAGACCAGGCACAGGGCTTTCTGCTGGGTACTGCACAAAGACTTAAAACCCTCCAAGCTGGTCACAGTCTCCGGTCCTTCTTTGCTGGGTTCCCTTCCTTTAGGGCATCCACATGGTCACATACCCCACCACTGAAATCACAAGTTGTCTGCAACAGAAAGACTGAACAATTCCAAAAGATGGGCAATTCTACCTCTCCCAAAATCCAAATTCCTTTTTCTCTGTTCCCAACACTCACCAGTTCTTCTTCCCCATTCCTGTCAAATGGATCTGTCTCATGACAACAGTGCCCTCTACAGGAATATTTTTCTAGTTGCACCTTATGGGCAGATGGTATTTTTCCAATGACTGACTGCTTCATGTTTTTTTTTAATCCACTTTATTTCAAAGAGAAAAAAACAAAACTTAACAACCCAACAATAAGGGGACAACAATAGTATATACATTGTTCATTGCCATCCCCAAATCAGTCACCCAGAGTACAAGACATCTGCATTCAATTGTCCAAACTGTCTTCAGTGAACTCAGAGAAATCAGTAGTATAAATATCTTAACTATACTTTATATATGTGTGTATATGCATACATAAATTGTTTCTTTCAGCTTCTAACACTAGTGAGACAATACTCTGTTAACACATGCATGTCTGATTTATTTCACTTATGAGTATGGTCTCAAGTTGAATCCATTTACCTATAAAAGTCTCAAGTTTGTCCTCATTTATGATCCTGCCTGTTCTTACAATGGGACTATGATATTCCATTCATCATGGCTAAAAATCTATGTTCCTTTCTTTTTCTTCTCTTTTTTTTCTTTTTTTAAATTTTTTTATTTTAAAGAGAATAAAACAAAAGAGAACAGAACAAAGCAAATCAGAAAAGAACAATGCAAGCAACACAGCACTTCACAACCAGACAACTGGACATCAATGTAGCTACCATAATGTCTCTTTTCTTCAAAATAGTTGAGCATACCTTCATACACAATAATATCAAACATAACAAAATAGTATAAAAACATTCAAAAGAATGAAAGCATTACAGGACTTCAAAACCAAATAATAGGAAATGAACAATAGCTACTATAATATCTCATTTTCCTCAAAAAATTTGTCTATACCATCACACATAATAAAATCAAATAAACCACAACAGGATAGAACCAATCAAAACAGAAAAACAAAAGCATGGTAGGACTTCAAAACAAGATGATAGTAAATCAGCAATGGCTACCATGATGTCTTGTTTTTGTAAAAATAGTTTTTCATACCATCACACATAATAAAATCAAATAAAACAGAATAAAACCTATCAAACAAATGAATGAAAGCATTATAAGACTTCAAAGCAATATAACAGGAAACCATGATTACCATAATATATCTCATTATATTCAAAATAGCTGCCCCTACCATCTGACAGCATAGATTCTAACAAAACAAGACAGAACAAAGCTAAACCTAACAAAATTGTGTAGACAATATAAGAGTTCAAGTCTGTTTCTTGATCCCTGTGTTTTTATTGCTCACCTGAGGCCATCTACGTTAATGGTTATAACTGTCATACATTCGTTTGTCTCTGCCCTACTATCCTCCTGTTGTTGGCTCTCTACTTTTCCCCTTCACTCAGTTGCCTGTCTTGTTTGGTGATCCTTCTTTGCTGCTATTCCTGGAACCATGGTCAGCTTTATCTCTCTCTAGAATATCTTTACCACTCTGTAGGGTTGGTTTGGTAGTCATGAATTCCTTCAGTTTTTCTTTATCATGTAAGTATCTTATATTCCATCAATTTTGAAAGATAGTTTTGCAGGATAGATCAATCTGGATTGGAAGTTGTTTTCTTTCAGGGTTTGAAACACTTCACTCCAAACTCTTCTTGACTTGATGGTTTGTGTTGGTAAGTCTTCTGTGATTCTGATTGGTTTTCCTTTATAGATGATCTGTCTCTTTTCTCTAGCAGCTTTTAATATTCTATTCTTGTGCTGAATTTCTGGGATCTTGATTATTATATGTCGGGGTGTAGATTTACTTTGGTTATAGCTAGTTGGTGTCTTATATGCCTCACTTATCTGCATGCCAGATCCATTTCCCATGTTTGGGAAGTTTCTTCTATTACTTCAGTGAATATTCTTTCAATTTCATTTGTGTTGACCCCTGCTTCTTCACCTACACCTATCACTCTTAAGTTATGCTTCTTTGCATCATCTTGCAGCCATTGAGTTGTTTTTTCCTGATTCCATGTTATTTTTAAGAAATCTTTCCTTTCACAATCACTAGCTGCAATCCCATCTTCAAGGTTTGAAAGTCTATCTTCAGTCTCTTTCAAGCGGTTTTGCCAGCTTTCAATTGAATTTTTAATTTCCTGCATCTCTCTTTGAATCTGTTTCATGCATTGTAATTCCTTTCTATAGTCATTCAAGGTTTCCATCATCTTCCTATGCACCTCTTTATTGTCTCTGTCTTGTTTACACCTGCTGAACAATTCATATATATATATTTTTTTTAAATCGGTACCAGGAATCAAACTCACGACCGTGCACTTGCAAGGCAGGCACTTATGCTGCTGAGCTAAATCCCCAGCCCTGAACAATTCTTTCAGTATGTTTGTGATTTCTTTTTTTTCCTGAGAAATTATTTCTGATTTAACTGCTTTTACAATCTCATGAAATTGTTTCCTTACTTCAGTTGCTATCCTCTCAGAGAGTTCAGGTGTGTGACTTCTGTTTTCTTCCATGACTGTATCTCCCAGACTTATTCTGTGTGGGCTGGAGGTCTGAGTTTGCCTTTTGCTCTTTTGTCTTGACATTCTCCTGGGTTCCTCCCAACAAGCTGGTTGTAAGGCCCCAGGCATTTCCCATGTTGGCTGTCCCTAGGCAGTATAGGGAGATGAGACAGGCACCTGGGTTCCTCTAATTCCAGATTTACAAGAAGGTAGCAGGGTGTGGAGTAGGCTTCTCCAGACTATGCAGCTACACTGTGGCTTTACTGATGATCAGGGGTGCATGGAGGTGGGGCTGCTTTTCAGCTAGTGTGTCTATACTGGGACTCCCACGATGGTGGCAGACACATAGGAGTGTGTTTGTCTGATTCTGCTAGTGGGTGATGGCTATGTGAGGGAACCAAGGGCCTCCAAAGGTGGCCTACAGATGCACAGGGCTTACCTGGCTGTGTGTTCCTGCTTGCTGGCTGCCTGCAGGAAGGAGCCTTCTGGTGGCAGCTCCTGAGGGTGAAGGTGGATCTGCTGATTCTCTCTGCCCACACTGGGCAGAAAGAAAGAAAGAAAGAAAGAAAGAAAGAAAGAAAGAAAGAAAGAAAGAAAGAAAGAAAGAAAGAAAGAGAGAGAGAGAGAGAGAGAGAGAGAGAGAGAGAGAGAAAGAAAGAAAGAAAGAAAGAAAGAAAGAAAGAAAGAAAGAAAGAGAAGGATGGAAGTGGGTATCCCAGACCTAGGAAGAATCTGAAGTAACAACTGAAGCACACAGAGAGAGTGAAAAGAAATACTTCAATGACAAAGGCAGTGGCTAGTGGCGCCTTCTCCCTGAGACAGGACTCATTGTGCAAGAGGAGCTGCTCGAACTTGCAGATGCACAGTCATGATGATGGTGATGGCTGGCAAACCCAGAGGCCTCTGCAGAAAGGAGTGGCAGTGGAGGGGAGCAGTAAATGTGGAGGGCTACACTGGCTGGTGGTGAGTGCAAAAGACTTAGTCCTCCCATGGCTAGAGAGTGATTAGCCAGGATCCATTTGGGAGATGGGCTGGCTGAGCTTGGAACCCAGAATTGCTGCTGGCTTCATCTAGCAGCTCCCAGCTGGGCTCAGACCCGTGGAAATTGCCTGGACCTCAGCAAGCCCAATGAGTCTAGTTTTGGAGCAAACCTATTGAGGTTATCTATTACTCTGTCCAAAACCTACCACTGGCTTACTGGGATAGATCAGCACAATTCAGAACTCTGTCTCCATAGGTTGTTTACTAGTGAAATGTGAGAGAATCCTGACAGTGAACTGTTTTTCTTTTTCTTTTTTTTCCTCTTTCTTTTTTATGTGAGTGGGAAGTAGTTCCTAACCTTTTTGTGGGTGTGGTTCTGCTCTGTTCTTCCTTTTATCTCTTACATCTCTCTTTTCCTTCATCCTTCTGCACCAGTTTCCCAAAGTTGTTGTGATCCCCCTTTTTCCTCCAACCTTACTCCTAATCTCTTTCTTTTTTTTCTACCTCTATATTTTCTCCTTAATTCATTTTAAATTTTAAACCACAAAAGGCAAAATTGACACATTAAGGATTTATATATTGCATATAATTCTCTGATTTATTTTACATTTTATTATATTATCACAAATCTAATTCATACAGTTAAAAGTTGCAAATTAAGGGTTAGCTCAGTTTGTCATTTTCTAGGCTGTGTTTGATGCTATTGATACCACTCTAGAAAAATGGACACAGTTGTTCCAAACAGTTGTTGGTCCTAGTACTCCACGACTGGGACTGACTAAGGGTCACAGAAAATACTTGACCTTGTGCCAAAGAACAAGAGACTAGGCCAAACAAGCAACAACTTCTCATCTCCAACAAACTGAAGAGGTGAGATCTTCCAACAGACTCAAAACCCAAAACCCAGCTACACCTGGAAGATACCTCATAGAAGTAATTATTACCTAAGGCTCCTAAATACTAGCAACAAAGCAACCCATCATAGGCAAACTTACAAGCATCACCCCAGTAAATCAACTAAAAAAAGAGAGAAAAGAAAATGAGAAGAAACATAAGCAAAATGCAATCTCAGATATTCAGTTCATCAAAGGCAAATCCAGGGAGCAATGAGGGACAATCCAGTGACAATCCAAAAGCCCCACCGGGTCTCTCTGAAGTAGTAACAAGAAAGCAATTGAATGAAGCTCTGGAAAAATGAAATCAGAAATAATCTCTCAGAGGACTACAGAAATTACCATGCTTAGTGATATTAGAGCAGATATAGTCAAAAAAGTGATATTAGAGCAGATACAGTCAAAAAACTAGACAAGCTTAAGAAAATTATGGAAGTTCAACATAGGTGAGAAATGGAATCCATAAAGCAGATTCAAGCAGACATCCAGGAGAATAAAAACTCCATTGAAAGTATTCAAAGCAGATTAGGTCAATATGAGGACAGGATCTCAGATATTGAAGACAGGCTTACAGTTAGCCTGTAAGGCCAGGAAAATAAACATTTCCCAAAACCAGCAAGAGACCATTACAAATCAATCCATCAGCTGCCAGATGAGACAAATAATTTAACACTGATCAGAGTCAAAGAAAAAGTAGGAGATCCCACAAATGACGTTAAAAAAATGTTCCCAGAAATCGTGACAGGAAAATTTCCTGGTAGAGAAAAAGAATTTGACATACAGATAAACAAGGAATATAGAACTTTGATTAGCAATGATCAAAAAAAATATACATACAGGTATAACATAGTCAAGATTGCAGAAATTTAACACAAAAATAGATTCCTAAAAGCTGTTAGAGAAAAGAAATCACCTGTAAAGGAAAGCCCATTAGAATCACTGCTGACTTCTCAACACAAACTCTCAAGTCAAGGAGAGCATGAAATACTCTAAGTTCTAAGTAAAAACAACATTCAACCCAGATTGATGTATCCCACAAAAGTCAAAATTGATGGAGCAATAAGATACTTCCATGACTAAGAACATCTGAGGAAATTTATGACCACAAACCACCACTCCAAAATGTTCTGAAAAATATTCTAGAAAGAGATAATAAGGACTAAAGCTCCATGAAGCCCAACAGAAGGAATCCACTAGGGAAGACAAACGATTAGAGGGAAGATAAAAAAGAGAGGAGCCAACAACAGGAAAATAACAATACAAGGATGTCGATATATATCAGTTATAACCATCAATGTTAATGGTCTCAATTCACCAATCAAAAGACACAGACTGACAGTATGGATCCAAGAAGCAAGATCCAACAATATGCTGCATATAAGAAACACATTTAATTAAAAAATAAATTCATAGACTGAAAGTCAAAGGATGGAAAACAATACTCCATGCAACAGGAACCCATAAAAAAGCGGGGGTAACTATTCTATTTGCAAACAAAGTGAGTTTCAGGCCAAGACTCGTTAAGAGAGATAGAAGAAAGTCACTACATTCTCATATAGGGAACAATCCAAGAGGAAGAGATAACAATCATAAATATATATGGGACAAATACCAGTGCACACAACTATATAAAACAATTACTAACGGATATGAAAAAATCAACTAAGCCCTAATACAACTATATTGGGAGACCTCAATGCCCCACTGTCACAAAAAGATCAACTGAATAAAAAAACAATAATGAAATATTAGAACTAAATCAAACTTTTGAACAAATGGACTTAGTAGATGTCTACAGAGTGTTCCACCACACACCATTGGAATACATATTCTTCTCAGCTGCACACAGGATGTTCTCCAAAATAGACCATATACAGGCTCATAAAACATGCTTAGGTAAATGTAAAAGAACTGAATTTATCCCACGCATACTATCAGACCACAGCACAATAAAATTGCAAATCCTTGGCAAAAGAAACCACAAGTACTTCACAAACACGTGAAAGTTAAATAGTACCCTACTGCACAAACAAATGGTCACAGATTAAATTAAAGAAGAAATTAAACAGTTTTTATAGTTAAGTGATAATGACAATACAACATACCAAAACTTATGGGACACAATGAAAGCAGTTTTAAGAGGGAAATTTATAGCAGTAAATACCCATATCAGGAAAACAGAGCAAGTATATATAAACAACTTAATGTTGAACCTCAAACTTCTAGAAAAAGAAGAGCAGGCTAAACCAAAAGCTAATACAAGCTCATGCAAGGAGTAAATTATAAAAACTAGAGCACAAATTAACACATTGGAGATTTTTTAAAAGATACAAAGAATCAATGAATTGAAGAGTTGGTTCTTTGAAAGATTAAATAAAATTGACAAACCCTTAGCCAACCTTATAAAAAAAATTCAAATACATGCAGTTAGGAATGAAAATGGTGAAATCACAACAGACCCTGCAGAAATCCAGAAAATCATCTATATCTACTTTGAAAACTTGTATTCTAATAAGATGGAAAATACAGAAGAAATGAACAGGTTCCTAGATACATGTGAATTAAAAGCTGAATCAGGAAGATATAAAAATCCTAAACAACCCAATATCAATCAATGAAATAAAAAATGTAATTAAAACCTATCAACAAAGAAAAGTCCAGGCCCTGATGGATTCACTGCTGAATTCTACAAGAAATTTAGAGAAGACCTAGCACCGCTAGTTCTCAAACTCTTTAATGAATTCAAAAGAGAAGCAATACTTCCAAATTCATTCTTGGAAGAAAGCATTATTACTCTAATACCAAAACCAGAGAAGAACCAAACTAAGAAAGAGAACTATAGGCCAAGTTTTGTAATGAACAGATGCAAAAATCTTTAATATGATACTGGCAAACAGACTGCAGCAAATCATCAAGATTATACACCATGATCAAGTAGGGTTCATCCTAGAGATGCAGGGATGTTTCAACATATGTAAATTCCTCAATGTAATATACCATATTAACAGAGCTAAGGATAAAAATCATATGTTCATGTCAGTAGATGCAGAAAAAGCATTTGACAAAGTCCAGTACCTATTCATGATTTAAAAAAAAATTCTACAGGAAATTGGAATAGATGGTCTTTATCTCAATCTGATAAAATCCATCTGAGACAAACCAACAGCCAACATCACACTAACTGGACAAAAATTGAAAGCTTTCTCTCCAAAATTAGGAACAAGACAAGGACATACACTGTCTCCACTCTTACTTAACATATTCCTGGAAACTTTAGCTGGAGCAAGTATAAAAGAGGAAGAATAAAATGAATAAAGATAGGAAAGGAAGAAGTTAAACTATCATTATTTGCAGATGACATGATACTTTACATAGAAGACCCCAAAAACTCCATCAAAAGACCACTAGATTTCATAAGTTAATTTAGTAACATAGCTGGATACAAAGTCAACACTCAAAAATCAATAGCCTTCCTGGACATGAAAACAAACTCATCGAGAGAGAAATCAGAGAAACAACAACTTTTACAATAGCATCCAAAAGTGAAATACCTAGGAATTAATCTAACAAAAGATGTAAAAAATCTCTACATTGAATACTGCAGAACTCTGGAAAAGGAGACTTAAAAGGATATTAGAAAGTGGAGAGATATCCTGTACTTTTGAACAGGAAGACCCAATACAGTAAAAATCGCCATACTTCCAAAACTGTTGTACAGATTCAATGCAATCTTAATTAAAATTCCAAAAGCATATCTCACAGAATTAGAGAAAGCAATCCTAAAATTCATCTGGAACCATAAGAGACCTAGAATAACAAAGGCAATCCTGGCAACAAAGACAAGATAGGTAGCATCACAATCCCTGGCTTGAAATTATACTATAAAGCTACTGTGATGAAAACTGTCTGGTACTAGCCCAAAAAAACCTGAAGATCAATGGAATAGATTAGAAGATGCAAAAACAACTCCAGACACGCTAAGCCACCTTATCTTTGACAAAGGTACCAAACACATTCACTGGAAGAAAGATAGCCTCTTTAACAAATGATGCCAGAAAAACTGGCTCTACACATGCTGAAAATTAAAACTGGACCCATATCATTCACCATGCACTAAAACCAGAATGGGTCAAAGATCTTAATATTAAAACAGAAACATTAAATCTTCTCAAAGATAGAGTAAGTAAAACTCTTAAAGACATTGGTGTAGGCAAAGACTTTATGAATAAAACCTCAAATGCACAGAAACTATCACAAAGAATCAACAAATGGGACCTCACCCTATTGAAAAGCTTTTGCACAGCAAGGAAACCACCAACAGAGTGAATAGACAACCCACAATGTGGGAGAAAATATTTTCCAGCTGTTCTTCAAAGGATTACTATCAAGAATACATAAAGCACTCAAAAAAATCAGTCCTCCAGGATTTAAAGACCCAGTCAAAAAGTGGGCATCTGAGATGAATACATACTTCTCAGATGAAGAAATACAAACAGCAAATAAATATTTAAAAAATTCAACATCACTGGTCATTCAAGAGATGTCAATTAAAACAAAATGAGACTTCATCTCACCACAGAAAGAATGACTTTTACCAAGAAATCAGGCAATAACAAATGCAAGAGGGGCTGTGGGGGAAAAGGAATCCTTCTCCACTGTTGGTGGGAATGCAGACTGCTGCAACAATGTGAAAATCAGTGGAGATTCCTCAAAAAACTAGGACTAGATGGACCAGGGATTTAGCTCAGCAGCATAAGCACCTGTCTTGCAAGCACAAGGTTGTGAGTTCAATCCCCAGTACCAAAAAAAAAAAAAAAAACTAGGACTAGAGGTCCCATTAAAACCAGCTATTTTCCTTCTGGGTATCTTCTCAAAAGAATTAAAAACATCATGCACAGTAATATATATGCACCCATGTTTATACCAGCACACTTTGTAATAGCCAGATCTTGGAAAAAGCCGAAATGCCCATCAACTGAGGAATGGATATAACAGATGTGGTAGCAGAGTTAAAGATGGCGGATCAGTAAGTAGCAAAATACAGAGCCTCCCTGAGAGAAACAACTCAGATTCTGGAGAGTACCAGAAAGAGAGAGATGGATCCTCTCAACCCAAGAAGAAACTAAAGAGAAAAGAGCTTGTCAAACATGTGGTTGCAGGGCTACCATTAGAGCAGCTCAGATTCAAGGCCACAGCACTCTTGCTGGAGCTGCCCAAACTCACGGTAGCAGCGGGCTCGCTGCTGGAGCTGTGGTTGCACTGAAGTTGGGGGTCGGCAAGCCCAACAGACAATGGAGCCAGCATGGAAACTGCAATAACCTGCAGTAAGTGCTCGGAATAAGACCCTCCCATGGGAAAGGGGTAACCAACTGGATGCCATATTGGAATTGGGCAGGACAGGCATGAACAAGAAATGGCAGTGACTTCAGTTGGTTGCTCCCTACCCAGAGCAGATTGGTGGGATCTGCTTGGCCTGGGTTATGCCCCAGCCCAGGACCCAGTAAGTTGTCCCAAACTGATTCCATACATGTAGCACACACTAACGTAGTGAAGACCCCTGCTGGTCAACTGGTTCAGAGAGGAGGGGCCAGTATATGCCACCCCTGCTTGCACCTCAATGACCAACAGCAAACTGGAGAGGGCCAGCACACTTCAGAAGAACCATAACCAACAAGGAAAGGGGCTGGGACCTCCACTATACACCTGTATGGAAGAAACTAAAAACATGACAAGAGAAAGAAATAAGAAAAATAAGAAAAAGCCCATGGTCCCCAGCCCCCACCCCCAACCTTGTATATATTGATCCAGGAGAAATAAATACAGAAGAGATTGAGGGCAGCAAACATGCAATATCAGACCTGGCATCAGCAGAAATAAAGAGATATCTTCATGACATCATAGACAAACTCAAAACCAAAACATCAAATCAGGTAAAGCAAGATATAAGTAGATTAACAAAAGAAATGCTCTCAAGAAGACACAGATGGAAGAATGGAGAAACACAAAAAAAGAGAGAAACATTCAATGAAGAATATAAAGAAAACATAGAATACATGAAACAGATTCAAAGAGATTACCAGGAAATTAAGAACTCCATAGAAAGCTGGAAAAATTCCCTGACAGAAACTAGAGATAGATTAATAAAACTTGAAGATAGGTTTGCAATGTGTGATCATGAAAGGAAAGATCTCTTAACAGTAACATGAAAGCAGGCAGTAACAATACAAAGGCTAGAAGATGACAAGAGGATCTATAACTTAAGGATAAAAAATGTGAGCAAAGAAGCAGGGCTATCAGATTAGAAGACAAGATGGCTGATTAGTAAGCAACAGAATACAAAGCCTCCTGGTAGAAACAACTCATACGTCAGAATAAAACACCTTGGAGAAACCCAGACAGCGGGAGATGGATCCTCTTGACACAGGAAGAAATTAAAACTTAAAAAAGCTTGTCAAATACTTCGGGACTACAACTGAAACAGCTAAAAACTATGGGACACAGCATTTTCATGATGACCCACCAAGTTTGCACCAGCTTGATTCCATGCTGGCAGGCAGAGCTGCCCAAACTTGTTCCCACCGCCACTTACAGGAAGCACAGCAGCACTGAAGTTGGGGGTTGGTGAGCCCAACAGAGAGTGGAGAGCAGAGCCGGTGGAGGAACCTTCATTGATCCAAGGTCAATGCTGGGAGTGAGACCCCCCCCACGGGAATGGTGCAACCAGGTGGGTGACATGTTGGAATCGGGCAGGAGGAGCCTGAACTGGGAATGACAATGACTTTGGTTGGTTGCTCCCTCCCCAGAGCAGATTCGTGGGATTTGCTTGGACTGGGCTGCGCCCCTGGCCGGGACCCAATGAGACATCCCAAGTCAATTCCCTGTGCCTAGCAAGCACTAACCAGGTGATCACCTCTGAAGTTTGGCTGGTCCAGTGGGGAGGGGCAGGCATACACAGCCTGCTTACACCTCAGTGACAAGAGCAGGCAGGAGAGGGAGGAGTTCCCTTGCCAGTGTGCTTCGGAGGAAACAAGGCCAACAGGGAAGGGGGCTGGGACCTGCACTGTAACTTGTGTGGAGGAAGCCAGGGCCATGACAGTAGAGAGAGGCAGGAGGAGGCCCCCAGCCCAGAACCCTGAGAGCCCTGATCCAGGAGAAGGAAAAACAAGGGAGAATGAGGGCGGCGAACATGCAACATCAGACATGGCTTCAATGGACATTAAGAGATATCTTTGGGACCTTGTAGACAAGCTCAAAACTGAAATATTAAATCAGGTAAAGCAGGATATGGGTAGAGTAATGAAAGAAATGCTCTCAGGAAGCATCTCTCAGGATGATACAGATGAAAGAAGGGAGGAGCACAAAAAAAAGGAGAGAAACATTCGATAAAGAATATAAAGAAAATATAGAATACATGAAGCAGATTCAAAGAGATTACCAGGAAATTAAAAACTCCATTGAAAGGTGGCAAAACTCCTTAAAAGAAACTAAGGACAGACTATCAAAACTTGAAGACAAGTTTGCAATGTGTGATCATGAAAGGAAAGATCTCTTAAAAATAACAAGGAAACAGGCAATAACAATACAAAGGTTAGAAGATGACAAGAGAATCTACAAGTTAAGAATAAGAAACATGAACAAAGAAGCAGGAATACAAACAGGTGAATTACAAAGGCTACTCATGGAAATAATTAAGGAAAACTTCCCAAGCATGGGAAAAGAAAATGACATTCGGTTATGTGAGGCATACAGAACTCCAGCCACCTACAACCAAAACAGAGCTACACCCAGACATATAATAATCAAGATACCAGAAATTCAATATAAAAACCGAATATTAAAAGCCATCAGAGAAAAGAAACAGATTACCTATAAAGGTAAGCCCATCAGAATCATGGCTGAGTTCTCGACACAGACCATCAGATCAAGAAGAGCTTGGAGTGAAGTCTTCCAAGTCCTGAAGGAAGGTGGCCTCAAGTCCAGAGTGATGTACCCTGCAAAACTGTCACTAGAAATTAATGGAGAAACAAGATGCTTCCATGACAAAGAGGAACTGGGTGAGTTTGTGACCACCAATCCAACCCTGCAGACAATGCTGCAGGACATTCTAGAGAGAGAAAAAAAAACCCAGGATTTTAGGAACAGTGGCAGAAAGGCCTCAATGAGTGGAGCAGGCAGTAGAATGAAGGAGAAAACTAAACAAAGGCAGAAAAGTAGCATAGCAGAAATGAGGCAGAGAAGGATAACTAGAAACTCTAACATAGATGGCCTTGATATGCTATATTGTTAATAGTGCACCAGGATTTAAAACACACATTACTCACACTACTCTGCTTAGATGTATTATATTCTGTTCCAGTCATTCTACCTGTACTAGATTTGAG
>PVLA01014230.1:0-31881 GCA_004027455.1 Hydrochoerus hydrochaeris
TCATAGGCCATTGCAGCCAGGATGTAGCTATCTGTGTTACCCAAGGCTAACATGAAATCCATCTGTGCGAGGCATTCTCCAAAGGAGATGGTTTTACTACCTAGAAGATGGTTGACCAATGTCTTAGGGATAGTTACAGATGAGAAACAGATGTCAACCAGGGAAAGATTGGCAAGGAAAAAGTACATGGGATTGTGTAGGTGAGTGTTATAGAGAATGGCCATGATGATGAGCAGATTTCCAGTCAGTGTGACAGGGTAAATGAACAGGAAGAGGGCAAAAAAGAAATCTTCTTGTTCCTGATGACCAGTAACTCCCAGGAGGATGAAATCCACGGTAGAAGACTGGTTTTCTTCTCTCATGGCTTCTTCAGCATGAAAAGGAAAAGGAATTCAGCATTATTTGATTAAAAAGAAGACAGTTGTGATATTTCCTATCCTTGGTGAATGAGACTAATTTTATTCATCCCTGGACACTCTTGGCTAAGAAGTAAGTTGTGAAGCAGAGGTGCTCATTGCCCTAATCAGCACTGTCACACAACACTTAGGGTTTAATCTCTTTACAGTTGTACTCCATATTCCACTGACTAGAAAGAGTACTTTTTATGCCTCATAGAGAAATTGTAATTATGTTTATTCAAAATATAAGAAATAATGATGTCTGCTCTCAATGGAATTACAATTCAATGGACAGGCCAGAATCACATACAGTAATACCTCAGGTTCATGAATGCTTCTATTTGCAAGTAATTCTGTTCCCTAACAAAAGCATTCAGCAAAATTTGGCTTTCATTCAGAAAGTCTGGATAGGGTGACAAACATGACCACAGCCATCTTTCCAAAGCAAACACAAACAGCTGTTTTCCCCAGAATCATAAAACAAATGAAGTCCCTAAACCTACATACCACTGTACTCATTTCATTACACATGTTAAGGAGAAAACTTCATTTTGGAGTCTTTGGCAATAGCTCAAAAGGTATGTTAGCAGATTTGCCTGAGAAATAGAAATAGCTCTCTTGAGCCACCACAGAGTGATCCCAGAACTCAAGAAACAACAGGTGTCTACACTAGCATTGGACAATTGTAAATCACAAGGATCGCTGGATTTAGATATCAAATAAAACCCAGTGAGTTTTACCCCCCCAGGTATCCCATTTTCAAAGAAAACCTTCACCACCCTCTTTAATAGGTTTTATGGTCTTTGCAAACTTTCAAATATAAATAATTGTGTTCCTTTTTCTCTTCACCTTTCCATTCTTTCTCTTAGATATCTTTTATTGACTCAATGTGTCGGTCAGCGTTCTCACAGCTGGGACAAAATATCTGACTTACATAATTTAAAGGGGAAAGTGATTTATTTGTGGAATATAGTTTTAGCAGTTTTAGTCCATGGTTAGCTGTTCTCAAGGCAGAAACATGGTGGCAGAATATTATAGAGGAAAGCTGCTCAACTCATGACATCTGGGAAACAGAGGGCAGGGAAAGAGCCACAGAAGCTTGGGAGAAGCTTGCCTTCTTAATGTCCTAGGGATCTGTCCAGATGATTAAATAGACAATTAAGATTCACTTTCACATTCATGCCACTCCATAGAGATTACAACTACTGTTTGGTAAAATTTCAGTCCATTTCTGCATGCTTTGATTTCTTTTTCCCATGTATTCACATTTGTTCATCCTGCCAACATAGCTTGCCAAACCCCATACACTGTACATCAGCCTAAGAAGAAGACTGTAAGATTTTGTGGACAGGAAAACCATGTATTGTTTATTTGTAACTCCTGCAGATAGATTGGTATAGATTATTATTTATTGCATGCACCAAGAAGTTTGCAGTCAGTGGTTCTTCAGTTAAATCCTGTTTTACTTCTTGCACTCCTGTACATGGGATGCTCACAAGCACAATATCCCAGTTTATTTCTCCCCCGACCACCTGGTTTTATTGCTTCTACATGCAAAATTATTACAGAAGTCAACCTTTCTACTTAATGTCCAGTTCCTTAGTTTAGACTATCCTACTATTCTACCTGAAATATTTTAATGCATTCTTAGCTGTTTCATCACAGATTACCTCCATCTTGATCCATCTTGCACAGTAAGGCATACTAATTTTGGCAAACGATACTAACTGGTTGGTCAAATCAATGCAGTTATAGTCTTGTTCACTCAGGACTATTTTTTTTTTGTTTCTATAGCAATGAGATCTAGCCAGTTCAACTACATGTTTCAGTTTTGGACTTTTCCTCCACACTGTTCCTTCTGTCTGGTATAATCAAATGCCAGTGAAATTGAATGGGATGATGGGGATCATAGGTACGATGAACCTGTATCCTTAGTTCTTTACATTAAGGAGAGACATTTATCACAAAAATACCCTCTTGGACACAGGAGGCAATTGATCTTTTACATTTTGCAATCAGTTTGTTTCATTGGCTCCAGGTATCAGAATTAGTTCCCAAGTTTTTGTAAAGACTTTTACTATAAATAACTAAATCTTTAATTCTAGTGCTATTTCTCAGTGTGTCTTACACTACATATGTGAACAATATGCTTGGCATGGGGGCTGTAGGTCTACTTATCTTTGTCATGTTCAATTAAGATGTGCTGTCTCATCTGTATACCTAAAGGACTTTGGGTTTGTCTCTTAAGATACACTTCCTTTTACTCATAGAGAATCAAATGCCACAAGTTTCAAAGGGCTCAGTAAACCTCGAGGGCTCAAAGACCATACTTAGCTCCTATGATGTGGAAATGTAGGATTTCAAAGATGGGGTTCTTAGCAGTATCAGACCAAGTTGATTTGATAGTTCCACTGCTAATAAAAACACAGACATCACAGAGAAACATAAAAGTTAAAAAACCCACCAAAAATGTGTAACAAAACTCAAAAGAAAGATATGGCAATACACTAGTATGAGAAACAAAAAATCCAGAGCAAATGTTGGAAAACATAGCCAATATTGTGGTGCCACTTGGGTTTTAAAATCAGGAGTAAGGTAGGCAGTAAGGGTGGGTGCGAGATGCTTATGCCCATTTAGTAAAAGAGATGTGGCCATAGTTGCCCTATTTATGAGAAGAGCCTTGAAAGAATTTTTCATGTAAGAAGTGGAAAGAAAGAAACCAAAGGGTAGAAATCGCAGAATATGATTATCTTTAAGGAAAGGAAAAAAAGAACTTCTAGGTAAATTAAGATCAGCTCATTTGTTTGTTACAAACCAATATTAAATAGTTAACAGTGGTACTATAGTTAAGGAAAATTAAATTAGTAAATATAATGTGAAAAAATAGCTTATACAAAATAACAGAAAAATTCAAGGAAGTTAGAAATAATTCTAACAAAATAGGTGCACAACTGGTTTCCAAAATTAAGAAAATTTAAAAAGGAGAAGAAAAGAAAACAAGACAATAAAGAACATTAAAGAAGGCCTCACTGTGGAAATGTCAGCTCTCTTCCAATTTATTTCTTAGTTCAGGGCAAACTCAATTCAAATACCAGAGATTTCTCTTAAACATGGACCTTAGCAAACTGATCCAAAGTAAGAAAATCTGAGGGAGGAAAATACAGAGGAAAGAATTATCTCATCAGGTATGAACATGGTTTCTTTTAGTAATTCAAACATTGTCCTGGAGTTTCTATAGAGACCCACAAATAGACCCATGTAACAGATTGGGGAGGCCCTGGAGAAACATTAAGAATTTATTAGAAGGTGGTATATATTGTGAATTGGTTCATTAACACACAGGAAAACAGGCTATGTAGCAAAAACAGAACAAAATAAAACAAAACAAACCCCCCCAAACCCCAGTTTACCAGGACATGAAACATAATAGAGAAAAATAATTTTTAAAGGACTGTGAAAATAACATCCCAAAGTTAGAAGAAAGAAAAGATATATATGATTTCAAGGAAGGAACTGTTGTGTCACACCAGGCAGAAAACACCCAAAACCTATGGAATATATGGAAATGTCAACTACTTTGAAACCTATGTTTGGAAAAGACATTGTATAACAGGGAAGGAGAAAACAGACCGGAAAAAGTTTACTACATACATATTCCTTAAAGGATTAGCAATCAAAATGCAGAGACCTCCTACACACTAATAAGAAAAGGACCAAAAACACAGCAGAGAATAAGGGGAAATAGAAATGAACAAGCCAGTCATAGAGAGGAAAGTGGAGTAACCAGTCAGCAAAAATTTTAAAAGCTGTATAAGTTAAACTCGAAATTTAGCATTTCTCATCTTGGAGCACATAAAGTGATAATTTCAAATGTTGGAAGGAAAGTAGCGCCGGCATTTGGCAAACAACTTGCCTATATGGAGGGAAAGCTGAAATTTATACACCTTTGACACAGCAATTCTCTTTCCTTATCAACCCTAGGGAGACCCCTGCACATCCTAACTCCTTTTTTCATCTCCTTTTCCACCTCCACATCCTCCCTCCAGGAAGACACGCTTCCCTCCCTCAGGAAGACACACTCAGAAATCTGTGTTGTCACATAGGAAACCTTGAAATGTTCTACCCATGGAGGAACCAATAGGCACACTGTGCTGCTTTCTTATTAATGGATGCTGCTCAGCAGATTTCAGAATGAACTCACATGGATAAATTAGGCAAAATAATGTGATATGAAAAAACTAGAAAATATACAGCACAACACCATAAATGGCAAATTTATCATTGTATAGTACACTTAAAGTAACATAAATAGTAGAGCAGTGGTTATCTCTGGGGTGAGATTCAGAAAAATAAATTTTTGGTGAGAACAAAGAACTGCAAGTGTATATGCAATATTTACAGGTGTAATAAAAATACTGTGAATGTTTGAAGAGATGGAGGGAGGGGTGTGGAGGTGGAAAAGGAGATGAAAAAAGTAATATGTGTTAGATATATATAAGAAATCTACACAAGTAATGCAAATATTATGTACAACAAATATGTACTAATAAAAAATAAATGGTAGAATTTATTGTAGTAAAGGACACATTGGTATTAACCATCCTCAAAATCCTTGCCCATCATTCTGTTTTCTTTTTTGGATGCCAGGAACAGAACTCAGGACCTTGTGCTTGCCAGGCAGGTGCTTATGCTGCTGAGCTACATCCCCAGGCCTATTTCATCATTCTTGCTGCATTTTGAGACAGTTCTGGGCATTTTCTTTCACAAGTGTCTTTAGTTGTGCCTCTAGTCTTGGAAATTCAAAAGATTTACCTTTTGTAGTTATCTTGGCTTTGTCAAAAAGACGGAAGTCTCATGGTGCCGGAGGTGGAGAGTCAGGTGGATGAGGACCCAGCATAATGCTTTTATCCGCATGCCTTTCCATTCAGAAATGCCTGGCAGCAGCATTCACCAGTTTCAATCACACTTTGTAAAGTCACTAATGCAAGAGTACTTCCAGAACAGCTTCACAAAGTGAAAAGAATGATGGGATAAGTGTGTCTGAAGCAAGGGGGAATATGTCGAATAGGATTAATGTCAATGTGTTTTTTACTACAATAATTTTAAAATTTAAATATACTCCATATTTTTGATCAGTTCTTAAGAAATCCAAGCAAATGAGCAAATATTCTATATAATAAATCCACATGAGTTTTCTGCATTTTAATATGCTGTTCTGATATTGTAGCAATATCTTAGTAAATAAATTCAATTTTCAGTACGATTGCACCTATTAGGTCATGACTTGGTACAGAGGATGGCTGTGGGGCTAGTGGCTTGGGCTGATGTTTCACTGAAATAGTAGACAAAGAGTTCTTTGTAACAAGGTTGAGACTAAAAGGAGTTTATTTAAGCTGGAGGAAGGGTCCATGGCCCATACTTGCTAAATGAGATAGACTCAATGGAAGAATTATAGGAAATAAAATAGTCATTAAGTAGAGGCAGCTTTGAACAATCTTTCATTGAAATGCTCTTTCCTTTCCTTTCCTTTCCTTTCCTTTCCTTTCCTTTCCTTTCCTTTCCTTTCCTTTCCTTTCCTTCTCTTTCCTTTCTTTTTCTTCTCTCTCTCTCTCTCTCTGATGCAGGATCTCACTATATAGCCAAGGCTGGCCTTGAATTCTCAGGGATTGTCCTTTCCCTAGTGCTGGAATTACAGACATGCACTGCCACACCCAGTTTTGAAATGTTCTTTCATTGTATAAGGCTCTTCCTGTGATTGCAAATTTCTTTAAAATCACTCCCTCTCTACCCATCAGTTAATTGGCAGAGTTCAAGTTCCTTATCCTAGAGAAAATATCAATGTCAAAGAGATCCTATACTGAAGGATGATATAAGGGAAGCCTGTGTCCTATATATTTATCTAGAGCAAGGCTACAGAACAAGCTAGAGACTAGTAAGAAATCAGTGTGATAAGGAAGTTTGATAATTGGGTTGTGGAGGATTTTCACTTTATGCAAGGACTTTACAATTCTCTCATTCGATACTAAATATTAGTAGAGTAGATGTGAATTCCCTATCCTTTTCTGGTAATAGACATAGAACTTTAGTTAATGTAAACATAGGTATTTGAATATATAAATATATGTATTTGAATATATAAACATATATATATATATATATATATATAAAATAAATGTGGAAGTATTTTGACTGAAATGTGCTATAAGGATAATGATAGGTGATTTGAAAAAAATAATTGAGGAATATAAAAAAAATTACACCAGAAAAGGAGAATTGATTAGTGTGATGTGTGCAGGACCTAAAGAGACAGAATGAGATGAGTGAGGTATCCAAGCACAGCACACTCAGGTTTAGATGTTTCAGCATTCTTAGATTTCTGGAGAAACACTAGGGAAAGAGGTAAGAACTCCCTCATAGCCTGAGGGAGAGGAGCTGGGAGGTGCAACAATATGAATAATGAAGAGATCAGAGGAGCCTAGAGTTCACAGAGAGGAACTTGAGTTTCAAGCAGTGCTGACTGCTAATAGTCCCTGGTTTGGTTTGTGTTAATGGATGAGCTATCAGTCAGAGTTGAATTTTTCAAGAACAGATGTGACCAAGTGCACCTCCTTATCTTCTGGGTACAAAAGACAAGGCAAAAATGAATGCTAAAAGTCCTTTCAGACTTCTCTAATCGTTCACCTCATCAGCGCATTGACAGTGAAACACTGTAACATTCTGAAGACTGCATTACCAGCTCCATGTAGAGTGTGAGTGGAAACATCTCCACGGTTCCTCTCCAACACCAGGCGTTTGTATGAGTGACCACCATCCAACACACACAGCACACACAATATCACTTCAGCAGGCAGACAGAGCTGCTGAGTGAGATAACCACATCACAGCTTCCTCCTCCTTATTCTGTGTTCATGGACAGGAGCCCCAGGAGAAGCATTTGCAGAGGAGAGAACTCTGAACATTACCTTTTGTCCACCAGATCCTGAGAACTTATGTTTTGGAGTCAGCGGAAGTTTGTGTTCTATTTTTAAGAGTGGCTGGCCATTCATTTCACCTGCTAAGCGGCATCATGCTTTTTTACTTACCTGGTGCAATCTGTGAGGGTCAAGGGAGGGAATGGTATGGTGCAGCTGTCCGGATCTTATCGCTTGGTGCTGCTGTCTCAAATACCTTCTTTCCAGTGTCCACAGCCTTTCTGCTGGGGCATAAGGTCAGGTGTTTTCAAAAGTGGTCCTAGCTTTATGGCCTTCACTCTTCTTTCACAAGCAGGAGGCTTGCAAGGATCTGGTCTTGCACTTCTAGCATTCCTTTTGCAGGTGAGGCGAGCTGGAGGGTGGTGTCCTGGTGCTGTGAGGCTGAGGTGGAGAAGGTGGGACCTGCGTGGCTCGTGGAGTGGAGCCCCTGGTTTCTGACTCTGGGACTGGATGGGGAACAAAGAGTTGTCCTGGATGAGTGCTGAGGTCCAGGAGTCTCCTTTCCCCTCAAAGGCGGGTGGGTGGTGTGTGGGTCTCAGCATAGAAAAGATGAGAATTGATCACCAGGTTATAAATCCTCCTGAAACTCCAGTCTGCCAGATCTTCCTTCAGGTCAAAGTCAGGGTAACTGTGGTGACCCCTGAGTTATCCTCTGGTGTGCCCTGAGGGGAAGCAGGGGCTCTGGAGGGTAATGTTCTCCAGAGGGGAGGGTGATGAGAAGGTTTCCTGGAGAGTGTCTCCAGGGTCCAGGCTCTTGAGTGACCCTTTGTGTCGTCTGTAGGAATGTGATTTCCTCTCCTCTGCTATGCAGTAGCAACTTGCAACTGCCAGTTGGCAGCAGCTGCAAGGACCATGGTAAAAGTGAGCTCCTAATATTTTTTTTTTAGCCCAGTTGAAGCTTTTTCAGTTGTCCAAGAAAATATCATGGTTTATCTGTGATCCTACTTGAGAAGGAGTAAGGTGTAAAGCATGCTTTCTTTAGTCTAGCAAGGTAATAGTAGGACTTCACATGTTCTTGATTCCTGGAGATGCCAGGGACCCGGGTGTTCTCGCACCCACTTTATTGCATAGAGAGCAGCTTTTCCCCATGACTTAGCACATTCTCTGGCAGAAGAGTTGTCACCTTCTGTAGGGGACACTGTTTTAAGACTGATGTTCATGGCTTGCTGGTTCCCCACTTAATGAATCTTCCACTTACTGATTATACGTGACTTCGGGCCATTATTTAACATATTTACACACCACTAAAATGGGAATACTTATGGTAATGACTAGAGAATCTTCAGAAAGTTGTAAGGATGGCATTAATATGTGAAAATTTTTTCTAAAGCAGTGCCTAGTACATAGTTAACAGTAAATATGAATTATAAATATTAACAGCAAATATTAATTACTACTTCTTTAATAACTGTGTCCTAGAAAGCTTATGTATTCACTACCTATTTTGCTGCTAGTCATATAGCTTCTCTCCACATCTTGTGCCAGACTTTGCAATACAGGTGTGAAAACTCTGAGGAACTCAAATCTGTCTGCTGGTTGCTTGAAGACCAATTACTCAGGAGACAAGATTTGTTAAGAAGAAACTCAGGACTATTGAAGAATCAACTCTGGCACCATCTCATGGAACTCAGCTACTCAAAACACATTTTATGAGGAGGAAATAAGTGCAGGGAACAATGGCCTGGGAAGCTATTTCTGAGTGGGGACATCGTCATCCAAGGCCTATCATTTCTTCTTCTTCTGTGGGAGTATCCCTGAGATAACAATCTTCTTTAATTTTATTGGCCAGATCATATATTTTTCCTTGCAAGTTAAGCATTTGTCTTAATTACTTTTTACTTGCTGAGACAAAATAGACAAAGCCCAAAGTTAGGGAAGCAAAGGTTTATTTCTTACAGTTCTTGGAGGTTTCAGTCTATACTCTGCTGGTTCCCAGGCAGTGTGGCATGGTGGGGCAGCCATTCATGGCCTCTGCAAACAGCAAAAGCTAAAGCAAAAGTGAAAAACACACCTTCTTCCCATGGCTACACTGGCTCCATCCCTGGGCATGTGAAATACACCACCAATTTTAGCACTAGACAAAGAACCAATCACAAACACTAGATTTGGTCGAGTCCATAACTGCATGTAGCTTGGGGGCCACTGACAGAAACCATGACAGCATTATTGACTTTTCATTAAGAACAAGATTATCTGAAGATCATTTGATGTCCTGGGCTCTGAAAAACTTGAAATCAATATTACTAACTAGAAAAGTCTTGAGACTATTGCTTATCTAGTTCTTATCTGTAGAGTAATTGATTCTAGTGATTTATGCCTCAGTCATTCAAAAGTTGTTTTTAAAAATAATTTATAACACAGAACAAAGAGAAAAATAGAGAATAACTTTGCAAGGGGAAATTTGGCATAATTAATGTAAAATTGCATAGCATAAAGTATAACGTTGTTGCCATTGTCACTGTTATAAAAGGTTTGATCAATCACAGTTTCCTCTGTGTAGGTCTCCAGCTGCACCTGACTGTTATTAATTGCCCTGTATACAGATCATATTCCAGGGTGCAGACCATGGGATCACAGAAATGGATATAATACTATCCCATGATAAATATTTCCTTCCTACTTATCACATGTAGAGGAATTGGAGTCCTTCCCAGAGTCTCTTACCACTTCCATGTGCTTTTTAAATGATATCTGTGAGAGGAAAGGGATTCTATAATGGCATAGAGCTTATCAATAAGGAAAGGGTGGTTTAAACTTCAAATATCTGCAAACATTTTCTATGGACAATGACCACAGCTTTCATTAGTTTATGAAAAGGAATCCTGATGATCTCCTTTCCTCCTAAAGAGGAATTTCTCTTCAGGAGACAGAACTTAAATTTACTTGTTAGTTGGTAAGTTCTAGGCTTTGGTAGTTTCCTTCTCAAGGAATGACTGTTTAGAAGCAGAAATTACATGAAATGTATCTATAGAATAAGATAAAGGGAATGGCAGATTTAGTATTTGTAAGTAAAACTTAAAGGTAATTGAAAAATAATTATATTTTTAAGAATTATGTTTTTAGTGTTAAGAGATCAAGAATGAGAGTGTTAAAAAATTTAGATAAAAATGAAAATATCTGGAAATGGCAGATAGAAATCAACGAGAAGCAGAAGAATGGTTTAAATTAGCAATTTAGGGAGCTGTAACAGGCCCTTGCTAGTATATAGAAATACATCTAGACACGTGGGTCCATGAGACAACTCACAGAGTAGCCTAAAGGAAAGTTACTGTCTAAACTGGAGAGCTGGGCCAGCACGCACTCTGGTAAGTGTCTGTGGCCTGGCAGGCCGCAGCCGCCCCAGGGCCAGAACCATACCAGCGTTTCCTGAGACCCGCGACGTGCCATGTTGGACCTTGGGGCGCTGGGAAAACGGGCAGCCAGTTCACCCCTCTGGGGAGCGGCTGCGGGCTAAGAATCAACCCCCTCCACCTGCTAGCAAGTGAGAGCAGGAGATCTGAGCATGTCTTGCGAGTTTGACTATATGTGATATAGCAAATAAGGGGGATTTTCTTCTGCCATCTCTTTGAGGGCAAATATTTTTACCTCCGTTTTTCTCTGATTTGATCAATGGTATTGCTCTATTCAGTATTCTGTTCTTGTAATTTTGGTATTTCCTTCGATATTGCTCTGCCTGATTGAAGGAACAACTATTGTGAGAAAACCAGATGCACTATTGTGCCTATTGCTGTTGTCCCAGTGGCCTGCTGTGAGGTTCTGTGCCAATTTCTCTGCACTGCCTCAGTTGGCTATGTCCTGTCTTGTTCTGCTGTATTTTACTACCTTCAAAATAAAATAAATAAATAAATAATAATAATAAATAAGAAAAAATTAAAAAAAAAGTAAATAACAACAAAACAGATCAGCAAGGTACTGAGCAACCTGAAACATGATATAACTAAGCAGATAATGGACTTAAAAGGAGGAAAAGCAGGTGCTCTAAAGGATATAACTGCATGTATATTTAAGGGTGTAGGAATGATAATTATGTTGCTAAGTTTTTGTTGGATCAGAGAACGGAGCTGTTTGCAGCCTCACTGTTTGAATGTCCACTTTGTGTGCTTTGATTTTTGTAACTTGAACAACTACATCCAGGAAGACAATATGTAATGAATCAACCAGTGATTTCTTACTGTTCATTTTTTTTGAAATTCTGTATTGTTTCTACCTTTTTTTTTTCTGTTTTGCTTTATTTTTCTCCTTTCTTTAAATAAAATTAAAAAGAGAGAAATACATCTATATTTTTTTCTAGTGCTTGAGATTGAGCCTGCACCCTTATACAAGCAAGGCAAGTTTTCTACCACTGAAGTACCTCAGTCCAGAAATACAGCTAACTTTTGCATGGTGATCTGTGTCTCATAATCCTGCTAAACTATTTGGAGCTAACATCTTTCTGTGTAAGAATTCTTTACAGTTTTAGACATGTAAGGTGATGTCATCTGCAAATAAATGTAGCTTTACTTGTATTTTTCCAATATGAATATCTTACCCCCCTTCATTGCCCTGGCTAGAAATTCCAATGCAAAGTTTAAGAGATGTGATAAAAATGGAATCCGGTGTACACAGTCTGTCCCAGGAGTTTGGTCTCCACACTGCTAGTTCAGTCAGTGAGGCTGTTTGTTACACTTTCCAAATGGCTGTTCTTCTTAGGAGCTGGTGGTAGGAGTAGGTGGACCAGCCAAGCAGCACAATTTCCCCTTTTCAGCCATGGGTTGGCTTGGTTTGATACACACATATCATCCTTTCTATTAATTTTCTATTCAGGATGAAATCTCCTTCCCACTGTAGAATATCTTTTTTGTCCATGAATCTTCTCTGAGCTTCTCCAAAACGATTCCCCTCCAGTCAGGCATGTTTAATTCAACCAGCTTTGTTTTTGTCATATGAGCATTTATAGCTATAAGCTTCCCTCTTAGGACTGCTTTCATTGTGTCCCATAAGTTCTGATATGTTATACTTGCAGTATTGTTTAGGTCCTGATTTCTTCCATAACCCGTTTTTTAGTTAGAAGTCTCTAATTTAGTTTTCATTCATTTGCATAATTTCTGAGTTTTCTTTTCTCTTTGATTTCTAATCTTATTGTGCTATGATCTGGTAATACACAAGTATAATGCCAAGTCTTTTATATTGACTTATACTCGCTTTATTAGCTAGTATATGGTCTGTTTTGGAGAAAGTTCCATGTGCTGCTGAAAAGAATGTGAATTTTATTGTTATGTGGAACACCCTGTAGATAACTATTAAGTTAATTTGTTTGAAGGTTTTGTTTACCTCTGGTGTTTGTTTGTTGACTTTTGGTTTAATCAATTTGTGACAGTGGAGTATTGAGGTCCCCCACTGTAATTGTGTTATGCTTTTATGTCCAGTAGTACTTATTTTATGAAGTTGGGTTACCATTTGGTGCATATATATTACTAATTTTTATCTCTTCCTGTTGGATTGTTCCCTTACCCAATATGTAGTGACCTTCTTTGCCTCTCCTCAACAGTTTTGACTTGAAGTTCACTTTGTGCAAACATAGGAGAGCTATATCTGCTTTATTGGAGGTTCCTGTTGTATGGAACATTGTTTTCCAATGTTTGATTTTTAGGCTATGAGTTTTTTTTGGGTTAAATGTGCTTCTTGGATTTTGTTTCTTGTTCCAGCCAGTGTGTGTCACTTAATTAGGGATTGAGACCATTCACATGGAGACTAATTACTGATAGGTATTGATCTGTTCCTGTCTGTGTCATGTTTTTCTGTTAGTGATTCCCCATCTATGAATTCTACTTACCTGCTCACCTTAAATACTAAATTCATTGTTGCTGTTAGCTTCCTTGTCTCTTTCTAGGATATCATTGAGATAGTTTTTGATTGCTGATATGGTGGTTATGAATTTCTTTAATGTGCTGTTTTTTTAAATGAAAATATGTTATTTTTCTATCAATTCTGAAAGATTGTTCTGCAAGACATATCAGTCTGGGTTGGAAATAGTTCTCTTTCAGGGCTCAAAATACTTCACTCCATGGTCTCCTTGCTTTTAAACTTTGTACTAAGAAATCTGCTATAATTCTGATCAGTTTACCTTTATCAGTGATTTGATGCTTTTATCTAACTGGTTAAGATTCAGTTCTTGTGTTAGAATTCTGGGAATTTTGGCTATAATGTGTCATGGAGGCTTTTTTTTTCTTTTTCCTTACTTGGACAGTTTTCTGTTACTATTTCAGTGAAGAGATTTTAATGCCATCTGTGCTGTCTTCTGATTTTTTTCACTAATTCCAATTAATGTTAGATTAGTCTTCTTTGCATCATTTAGGAGCAGTTGGATCCATTTTTCATGTTGTTTTTAAGGTATCTCTTATGAATTGGCCACTGACAATAACCTTAATGTTTTCTGACACTGTGTCCTTACATTGTTCACCTCCCTTCCCTTCAAATCCTCTCCCCTCATTTACAAAGCTTAGTTTCCATTTCATTCTTTTCTCATTTTTTATTTTTCCCTCCTTGCTTTTCCCCTCACCTGTCCTTAGTTCCCCCTTTTTTGGAGAAATTTCTTCCTATTTCACATTTCAGTCCTTATTTACATATTTGATATCTTGCACCAGAGAAACAATATGATATTTACAAATGTGTGTCTGATTGTGACACTTAAGATATGGTCTCAGTGTGCATCCATTGTAATGCCTTTGTTGTTTAATTTCTTCTTTGTTTCCCAGAATTGCTTTTGCTATTCTAGGTCCTTCTGATTATTTATTTGTACTTGTTCTGTTTTCTTGATGTGAGAATTCATAAATTTCCCTCTTAGAACTGTTTTCATTACATCCCATAGATTTTAGTATGTGGTATTTGCATTTTGATTTGATTGTAGATAGTGTTTGATTTCTTCTTTTTTTCTTTAATTTTATCTGAGACCCATTGATTGTTTAAGGTGTTATTTAATTTCCATGTGTTTATGGAGCTTTTGCAGTTTCTTTTGTCATTAATTTCCAATTTCATTGCAGTATGGCCAGAAAATATGCATGGGATACCTTCAGTTTGTTTGTGTTTATGTAAACATGTTTTGTGGGCTAGTATATAGTCTGTTTTGGAGAATACCCCATGTGCAACTGAGAAAAGAATGTGTATTCTGATGTTATTGGATGGAACATTCTATAAACATCCACTAAATCCATTTTTCACAAGTTTGATGAAATTCTGTTATTTCTTTGCTGATTTTTTTGTTTTGGTGTCCTGTCTCTTTGTGTCAATGGGTATTAAGGTCCCCCATTACAGTTGTATTATTTCTTATGTTTTTTTTCATGTCCATTAATATTTGTCTTATATAGTTGGGTGCCCCTGTATGTCATGCATATATATATATATTATATATATGATATAATATATATAATCATATATAATATATAATATTATATATAATATATAATTATATATAATATTATTATATATATTATTATATATTATATAATATTATTATATATTATATATTATTATATATTATATATAATATATATAATCATATATATATATATGATTGTCATTTATTCCCCTTGATTTTTTTCCCCTAAGAAGTATGTAGTGACCTTCTTTATCTCTTTTAATCATTCTTGGTTTGAAGTTCACATTGTCTGCAAACAGAATAGCTACCTCTGCTTTTTTTCTGGGTTCCTGTTGCATGGAGTATTGTTTTCCTTCCTTTGACTTTTAGTCTATGAATTTCTTTTTGATTTAAATGCATTTCTTGTATACAGCATATTGTTTGATCTTGTTTCTTGACTCATTCTGCCAGTCCATTTCTTTGGATTGGTGAATTGAGCCCATTTACATTGATGGTAATGACTGATAAGTATTGGTTGTCTTTGTCATGTTATTTTCCTGCTGTTGGTTCCCTACATTTCTCATTTTTAATTGCTTGCTCTGGTTGGTGGTTTCTTTCTGTTGTTGTTCTTGGAATTGTGGTGCTTTTTGTCTCTGTATAGAATAACTTTCAGTACACTTTGTAATTTTGGTTTGGTGGTCATGAATTTATTCTGTTATTCTTTGTTGTGAATATATCTTCTTTTTCCATTAATTTTGAAAGATAGTTTTGTAGGGTACAACAACCTGGGTTGGAAGTTGTTTTCTTTCAGGACTTGAAATACTTCACTCCAATTTCTTTTTGCCTTGAGAGTTTGTGTTGTGAAGTCTGCTGTGATTATGATGGACTTCCCTGTATAGGTGATCTGTTTTTTTTTTTTTTCTCTAACAGCTTTTAATATTCTGGGTTATTTATTTTTTTTTTTGCTGAATTTCTGGGATCTTGATTATTATGTTTCTGTGTATAGATTTATTTTTGTTATGGCTAATTGGGGTTGTATATGTCTCAGTTATCTGTATGTCAGTTTCTTTTCCCAGGCTTGGTAAATTTTCTGCTATTACTTCTGCAATTTTTTATGTCATTTGTGTTGGCTCCTGGTTTTTCATTGATACCAATTATTCTTTTTTGAAAACTTTTATTATTTTGAAGGTAGTAGAATACAATAGAACAAGAAAGAACAAAGCCAATTGAGACAGTGCAGTGAAATTGGTACAGAACGTCACAAAAGGTTACCGAGATAACAGAAATAAGTGTCATAGTATATCTTGTTATCTTTACAATAGTTCTTTTAATCAGGTATAGCAAAATCAAACCAAATACAGAACATTATAGAACTTATCAAAACAGAATATTGAATAGAACAAAACAATTAATCAGAACAAAGCAAAACGGTGATAACAATATTTGCCATCAAAGAGATGGTAAAAGGAAATCCCCCCTATTTGCTATATTGCATATAGTCAACCTCCCAAGAGATGCTCAGATCTCTGGTACCCAGTTGCTAACAGGGCTGGGGAGGGCAATGGGATGTTTGATTTTCAGCCTGTGTGCTGGTAGGCTCATGGCTGCTTACCATGGAGGTGAGCAGGTTGCTTGGTTTCCCTACACCCTAAGTTCCAACATTGTGTGGATCTTGGGAGATGCTGGCTGGTTCGCCTCTCAGGTGGCCACTGCTTGCCCAAGCCATGGCTGCTTACCAGGGAGGTGAGCTGGTTGCGTAGTTTCCCATTGCCCTAAGTTCCAACATTTTGTGGATCTTGGGAGACACTGGCTGGTTCTACCCCTGGGCAGCTGCTGCTTGACTGAGCCATGGCTGCTTACCAGGGAGGCAAGCTGATTGCTTGGTTTTTCAGCACTCTAAGTTCCAACATGGCATGGATCTTGGGAGATGCTGGCTGATTCTCCCCTTGGGGTGGCCACTGCTTGACTGAGCCACGGCTGCTTACCAGGGAGGCAAGCTGATTGCTTGGTTTCCCAACACCCTAAGTTCCAACAAGGTGTGGATCTTGGGAGATGCTGGCTGATTCGCCTCCGGGTGGCCGCTGTTTGCCCAAGCCATGGCTGCTTACCAGGGAGGTGAGCTGGTTGCTTCACTATTATTCTTATATTCTTCTTCTTTGCATAATCTTGTAGCTGTTGAGTTTTTCCTGATATTTTGTTATTTTCAGGAGGTCTTTCTTTTCATGGTTGCTAGGTACAATCCTGTCTTCAAGGTTTGAAATTGTCTTTGGTTTCATTCAATTTTTCCAGTTTTCAGTGGATTTTTTGATTTCCTGAATATCTGCTTGAATCTGTTTCATGCATTCTCTTTCTTCCATGTATTAATTATTCATGATTTCCATCCTCTGCATCATAATCTGTTTTCTTATCTATCTCTGCTCTAGATTTGCTGAGCATTTCCTTTAAATATGTTGACATTTCTTTTTTAACCTGAGAGATTATTTCTGATTTAATTTCCTCTACAGCCCCATGGATTTGTTTCTTTACTTCAGTTGTTATCATTTTAGAAATTTTAGGTGTACATCTCTCATTTTCTTCTATGTCAATGCCTCCTGGACTTCTTCTGAGTGGGCTGGAGGTCAAGATTGCATTTTGCTTCTCCTTGTCTTATTTATTTCAAAAAGTTTTATTTTGTTTTCTATGCTGATCTTTGTGTATTTTTGTACTAGATAGCGATATCACTAGTATCAAGGCCTCTGTAGGAAGTCTATTCTTTGGGGATGTCTTCTGTTGAGTTCTGGATTTTTCTGAGCTGGTTGCCAGTCCCGAAAAAGCCTCAGTCACCTGTAGGCTTTCATTGTTGTTACTTCAGAGTTTTCACACCACTAGTCTCCCCTGTCCATCCAGTGCACCGTAGTTGGGGCCATGTTGAGTACACCATTGCTGACATTCCTTCTTGTCTCTGGGCTTTTCCAACTAGTTCACCTCACTCCTGGAAGTAGCAAGAGAGTGGCTGCCCTCCTCAGGTGTCATTCATCAGGGTTCCTGGGATGATGAGCAATGAGGGAGTGTCCTCCAGCTCTGGTGCCCTTCACCTGGGTACCCATGATAGTGAGCAATGATGGGAGTGGCTGCTGCCTTTGGTGCCCTTCACCTGGTTTCTCACAAGGGTGCCTGGTGATGGGATGGCCACAGCATCAGGTGCCCCTCAGCAGGATTCCTGGGATGGCAAGCAGTGATAGGGGTAGCTGCAGTCTCTGGGTCCTTCACCTGGGTTTCTGTGATGGCAAAGAGATAATGGGAATGGCCACTGCCTCTAGTACCTCTGCTATTGCTTCTGTGAACAGATTTTTAAAAGTCATCTGTGCCATCTTCTGTTTTTTCATTGACTGTGGTGAATCTTATTTTGTTCTTCTTTGCATCATCTTGTGGTTGTTGGATTGATATTTTTCATGCTCCTTGATAGTTTTAAGAAAGCTTTCTAACCAAAACTCTGTCTTCTAGATCTGATATTGTATCCTCAGCTTGGTTCATTTAGCTGTATATACTTTCAGTATAATTTTGAATATCCTGGATGTCTGAATGTTTCATGGATTCCATGTTTTTTTTTATCTTGGACATTCATGGTAAACAGCATTTTCCTAAGCTCCTCTATTTTTTCTTATCTGTGTGTTTTCTAGATTCATTGAGCAAGTCCTTCATTATGATTGTCACGTGTTTTTTACCTGACAGATTATTTCTGATCTGATTTGTTTCTGTGGCCTCATTCATCTGTGTTTTTACGTCTGTGGCTAACATTTCAGGAAATTCAGGCAGGTGGCTTCTGATTTTGTCTATTTCATTGTCTGGACTTGTCTTGGTTGGGCTGGAGTTCTGGAGTTGCATTTTGCTTTGGAGTCTTGTCATTTTTTATTTTTAAAGTTTAATATGTTTTATGTGTTGATGGTTGTAAATTGCTTATGGTATGTGGCTTTATCAGTATCATCAAGGCTTCACCAAGAAATATCTTTTTCTTGGTGTCTTCTGGGTGTAGCTGGTTCTTGGCATTTGCAACTGTCCCAAGATGCTATCTTCCCAATTTATAAGAGATGAGAAGTTCCTATCTATTTGACCCAGTTCCCAGGCCTTCGGTAGTGGACTATGGTGATGATTATGACCTCAGACAATGACAGTGTTGTCATTCAAGGGAGCACAATTAGTTACAACAGTTATCACACCCTGGCTAAAGTAGTACAGTTAGCAGTAACAGTATCATCAAGCACAGCCTAGAAGCTGACAAATTGTGGTGACTCCTAATATGTTACCTTTAACAATAGAAGCAAGATCTACAGTTAAACAACAAAACCCATAATAAACCAGGAATTCATATGTAGTGAGATTCCTCTTAGAGCAACTTTACCCTGTGGGAGAGAATTTAGGAGGGAAAGGGAAAATACAGAGAGATAAATGATGAGGACTATAGTAGAAGCGAGGCTACAGGGCGATGGATAATTATCCAAACTTTGTGAAATGGGAGAAGAGGACAGGAGGGAGAGGATGAAGGAGAAAGCAAGAGAATTGAGACAAAACTGAAAGACTGTTGACACTGTTCATCCAAGAGACCTAGCTGAGAAGGAAAAACATGCTGAGCAAAACAAAGCAGTAAGTAAAAAGCAATAAGCAACAAGTTAAAGGTAAAAACAAACAGCCAAAAGAAAAAGAAACAGGCAAACACAAGCAAACAAACAAACAAACAAACACAAGAAAATTCCTCCGGTGTCCACAGGTGTGTGGCACTGGCCAGGCAGAACCCAAATCTATGCACTGTAACCCGACCAAGTCTGCAGTGGGATTAATGCTGGGCCTGGGGCTGGGATTGGGACTGGGGCCAGAGTGTCCAGTCAGCAGCTTTCTGAGTGTTCCTTGGTGGCCCAGCCCTGTTTGTCTCTACATGGCTCTCCCAGTCTCCTGCAGAGACTGTCTGAGGCTGCTCCCAGTCCTGTGCACATCTGGATCCTCCCAGCTCTTTCCGGGAATGTTGTGCCCCACTCCACTGGAATGTCTGTGCACTCTCTTGCATCACTGGGAGAAGGGCAAGGGGAGGGTTGTTGGCCAACTCCCTGCCTGTGCTGCTACTTCAGAGACAGTCACAGGCTGATTGGGTCCCAATTTTCTCTCCTCTGTCATGCCATTGTGGCATTGGCTGGGGGGAGGAGCACTGATTACCTACTCTTGCCTCACCATAGCTTAAACCTGCTTAAATTTTGCATCCCTCTCCTCTCTGACGCTGCTGAGAGCACGGCAGGAAGAGTGGTACTATTCTACTTACCTCCTTCACTGCAACTGCTGCAGTCTCTAATTTTGTTGCTAGAGGTTTCAGTTAGCTGCTATGGCACAGGACAAAGAAAAGGAAAAAATAAACAAACAAACAAACAAACAAACAACATTTGGCCCATTGGGGAAGGAGTGGCTTCCTGGTCACCCACCATGTGTGTGCTGGTGAAATTTGCTGCCAGGCTGCAACGTCCTCTGTTTGGAGGAAGGGAAAAGAAGCAAGGGGCTTTATATCACAGATCTCTCCTATGTGGCTTGAGTTTGCCATGCTTGTGGTCGATCAGCTTTTTTGGAAACGTCCAAGAATGGCAGGTCCTGCTCTGTGCAAAGGCAGAGGTCCTGCAGGCAGCGCTCTGGGCTGCTTCACTGTTTTACCAAACCCTAAACTATGCCTATGTGTTGTTGTTCTGCAAGTCTCTTATTTCAGACTGATTTTGGCATTAGGACTTATGTTCTTCCTTTTCTTCCAATTACTTGTGTTTTTAGTGGATTTTCTCTGGGTACCTCCAACATGGCTCTTCCTCTATTTCAGCTATTTTGAAGCCCTTTACCTATATAATTGTGAGTTCTTCTCTTAGTACTTTCCCTAAGTGTTACTATTAGCATTGTACTTTGGATGGATACCAACTAATTTCTATAATATATACAAATTTGCTTTCACACAACTCTATCCTCACTGTGTCCTTTATCCTGTCGTTGTTTGTTACATTTTAACTCTTTACCTATCCATCAACCTAGATTTATAATTAGGGCTTTTTAAAAACTCTCTCTTAAATCATACAGCAGGAAAAAAGCATCTATAAACAAATACATTGATGCTGTATTTTTATACTAACCCATATAGTTGCCTTTATTCATACCTTTTATTTTATTATGTGGATTCAAGTTACTATCTGTTGTCCTTCAATTTAGCCAAAGAAATCTTTTAATATTTCTTATAGAGAAAGTCTTTTAGCAACAAAGTCAATTTTTTCCTCACCTAGGGATATCTTGACTTTTCCTTCATTTTGAAGAATAGTTTTTTTTTTTTTTTAGGTATAGTATCTAATAGTTTTTTCCCCTTCTTTTGGCATTTCTTGTGTATCATCTTAATACCTTTAGGTATCCACTATTACTGATGAGAAATCTGCCGGGAATATTACTGAGTTTCACCCCATCACTCTTTGTGCTGGAGGACTGACTTGAGGGTCTTGTGCATGACAGGAAAATACACTATCAGCTGAGTGAGCTGCATCCAAAGCCTTTGAGGCAACTCTTTACTTTTGCTGCTTTGGAGATGTTCTGATTGATGTGCTGCTTTGACTATGATGTGTCTAGCTGTGAATCTCTTTGAGTTAGTCCAAAAGTAAATAATATTCTTAAAATACTACTGCAAATTGACTCCACTAACAACCTTTGTTATATTCATGTTTTTTTTTTTTTTTTACTTGTTTGTTGTCTGGAACATCACTAGTAAGTGAAGTCCAAAAAACAGGCTTCCTCTTACCCCTAGTGGTTTGCACAGGGTAGGACACATGGTAATGGCTTTAACAGAGAACAGATTCCAAAGTCAACCACTTAGGGGTAGATATTTTGTTAGAATCAGAGTTCTCAAATCTGTGCTGACTTCTTTCCCATTTCACAGGAAGCTAGACTTCTTCAAGTCTAGTATTTCCCTGACTTCTTTTATTTAATTGAACTAAAATGTTTACATGGAAAAAAACTCACATTTCTAGCAGGAAACAACTTTATTGATATTTTCAAAATAAAATGTTTCAAAGTTTGGGGTGAGTTAGATCATTAAAAATATCCAAATAAAGTTTGCACTGGCATGAAATATGTTTTCCAAAGATCTGTCTCCTTTCAAAACACACTAGACACAGTAAATAATGATTATTTTTCTTTTAGAAATCACTTGGGCAGCTTAATTACTGATGAAGTGACTTTTTAAAAAGCTTATCTTAGTAGTGTATGTTTACAGTGCATGATCTTACATTCATCTTACCGAGTGGCTATGTGTACTTCACAGGTCTTGGTTCTTCTTATTCCACTTCTTCATCCCACCCTCTTCCCTCCCTCTGCCTCTAGATTCCCTCCCCCATTTTCATTATTATTGTTCTTTAGTTTACTTTGGGACATAGGATGACTCTGTTTATTTCGGATAGTTGGTACATGTATAAGGTGCATTTCAGACCTTTTTTGCCCTCCTCCCCTAGCCCCTACCCATCTGTGGGTGTCTTGGTCACCTTCCCATTTGCAAAAGATCTATCTCTCTGTTTTCTTTTGTCAGTCTTTCATTTTGCTCTGTATTTGTATTTTGGATAACTCAAGTGAGGGAAATCATATAGCATTTAAGCCTGTTTGTCTAATTTACTTCACTTACATTATGTTTCCCAGGTGTGTCCATTTTCTACAAATGTTTCAACTTCGTCCTTCAATGTACAAATAACACATTTTCGTTATCCATTCTTCTGTAGATGGACATAGAGCTGCTTTCAGGATTTAGCTCTTATAAATTTTGCACTTATAATCATTGGTATGCATGTATATCTGTAATACGATGCCTTTGGGTCTTTTGAGAAGATAGAAGAGGAATAGCATGGTCAAGTGGAATTTATATATTTAGGTTTTGAGTAGTCTCCATAGTGATTTTCAGCAGTGGATATAATAGTTTACACTCCCACCAACAATGGAGAAGGGTTCCTTTTTCACCGTGGCCATGTCAGCATTTGATATAATTTGATTTCTTGATGACTGCCATTCTTTTGGCCTGAGATGAAATCATAGCATTGGTTTAATTTGCATTTCTCTGAAAATTTTAAAAATATGTTTAGTGGCTTTGTACTTCTGAGAAGTGTCTGTTCCTTTCAGTTGGCCATGTTTTGATGGGGTCTTTTATTTCAGGGTTCTAATCTTTTGAATTCTTTATATAGTCTGAATATTGGTTCTCTGTCTGAGGGATAGCTGGCAAAGATTATATCCCATTCTGCAGGTTGTCTCTTCACTGTGTTGGTTGATTCTTTTGCTGTGTAGGACTTTTTAATTTGGTGTAATCCCAGCTGTTGATTCTTGCTGTTATTTTTTGTGCATTTGGAATTCTGCTCGGAAAGTCCTACCTCAATAACTTCAAGAGTTTTACCTATTTTACCTTCCAGTAGGTTATTGTTTCTGTTTTAATATTTAGATCCTTGATCTGTTTTGATTTTAGCTTGGTGCATGTGTGACACATAGGTCCAGCTTCAGTCTGCATATGACTAGGTAGTTTTTGTAGCACTGCATTTTGGTTTTCTAGTTTTCTGAGACAGGGATCTCCCTTTGTAGTTCAGGCTTGTCTTGAGCTCACTATATAGCCCAGGATGGCCTCATGGGGATCTTCTGCCTCAGCTTCCCTTGATCTGGGATTACAACCGTGTGCAACCATGCCTGAATTGGTACCATTTTTACAAAAGGCTATCTTTCCTCTAGCATAAGGTTTTGACCCCTTTGTCAATGATCAAATAAGTGAATGTGTTTGGGGTGTTTTTGCATCCTCTGTTTTGTTCCAAGGATGCACATGTCTGTTTTTGTGCCAACACTATTATTTTGCTTTCAAATCATAGCAGCTTTGTAATATAACTTGAAGTCAGCTATTGTGCTGCTTCCTGCTTTGCTCTTGACGGTCAGGATCACTTTTGCTAATCTTGGTCCCTTCTAATTCCATATGAATTTTAGGGTTTTTTCCTCCAGTTCAGTGAAGAATGGTGGAGATTTTTAAAAATTGGAATTGTGTTATCTATTTATCAGTTTTGGAAGAATAGTCAATATTAGTTCTGCAGATCAAGGAACAGGATATATCTTTCCATTTTCTGATGTCCTTTTGAATCTCCTTTCTCAGAGTACTTTAGTTTTCTTTGTAGAGCTGTTTCACTTCTTTCATTAAGTTAATTCCAGGGTATTTAATTTATCTTAATGCTATTATGAATGGTATTGTTTTATGATTTTTTTCTCAATGAGTTTATTATTGGTGTACAGGAACACCACTGAGTTTCTTTATTTTATCTTAAAGAGATTAAAAGAAAACAATTAAAATAAAACAGGACAATAAAAATGATATAGGATTTCAAAACAAGTTGATAGGTAATTAGCAATAGTCTTTACATTGCATATTGTTATCTTCAATATAGTTGCTCAAATTACAAGATTCAGGCATGCAACACAAATCAAACAATATAAGCAATCACAGTTTCTTTCCATGAACTAATAGAATTAGTATTACAATTATCTTAGCTATCTTGTGTGTGTATATACATATGTATTTTTCCCTTCTTTCTTTTTTCCCGATTCCTGTTGTTCTTTCCTTTTGAGAAGATTATTTCCCTTTTACAATATCTGTTTTTTTTATTTAAAGGGATAAAACAGAAAAAGGAGAGAAATATTACAGAATTTCAAAAAAAATAAACAGTAAGAAATCACTAGCTGATAAATTACATATTGCTCTTTTAGAAATAGTTGTTCAAGTTACAAAATTAAAGCACACAAAATGGAAACTCAAGCAGTGAGACTGCAAACAGATCTGTTCAACAATCAAACAAGAACTAAGAAATATGGGTAACAATCCTGCACACATAAATATAAATGCAGTTATATCTTTTATAGCACTTCCTATTTTCTGTTTTTTACAATAGCAATTATACATTTTTTTATTTAAAGAGAAAAAAACAGGAAAAAGGTAGAAATATTACAGAATTTCAAGAAAAGAACATAAACAGTAAGAAATCACTAGTTTATACATTACATATTGTTCTTTTAGAAATAGTTATTCAAGTTACAGAATTAAAACACACAAAGTGGACACTAAAGCAGTGAGAGTGCAAACAGATCTGTTCAACAATCCAACAAGAACCTAGAAATATGGTCATCGATCCCACACATCTAAACATACATGCAGCTATATCTTTTATAGTGCTTCCTATTTCCTCTTCTTTTTACAATAGCAATTATACATTTTTAAAATTTTATTTAAAGAGAAGAAAAAAAAAACAAAACAGAAAAAAGGGTAGCAACAATAGAGAATTCTAAAAGAAAGAAAAAGAAAGAAAAAAACAAAGGAAAATGAGAAAAAGCCCCACTAAGAAAACAGTAATTTATAAATTTCATACTGTCATCCTGGAGGTAGTTGTTCAAGTTACAAAGTTAAAGAGTACATAGTAAACATTCAAACAGTCAGACTACAAACAGTTCTGCTCAAAGATCCAACAGAGATTCAGCAATATGGTCATCTGTTTTACACACTCAAACATACATGCAGTTATATCCCTTAGAGCACTTTCTTTTCCTCTCTTTTTTACAATAGCAATTACATATTTTGGTTTTATTACACTTGTAGTTCTTATTTACTTTTTATACTCTAGACACAATATGATATTTATAAATATGATTCTTATTTATTTCACTAATGAGGATAGTCTCAAGTTGTCTTCATTTGCCTATGAAGGCCTCAAGATCATCCTTTTTATAACTGAGTAATATTCCATTGTATAAAACTAACACATCTTTTTCATCCACTCTGCAGCTGATGGGCATCTTGGTTGTTTCCAGGATTTAGCTATCACAAATTGTGTAGCTATGAACATGGTTGCACATATATCACTGTGATATGAACTTTGCAGTCCTTTGGGGAAAATACCCAGGATGGGGATAGCTGGATTGAATGGAACTTCCAGTCCTAGTCTTTTGAGAATTCTCCATATGGATTTCCATAATGTTTGTACCAGTCTACATTCCCACCAACAGTGGAGCAGTGTTCTTTCTTCCCCACAGCCTCACCAACATTTGTTATCAGTTGATTTCTTGATGGCAGCTATTCTATCCAGAGTAAGGTGGAATCTCAATGCTGTTTTAATTTGCATTTCTCAAATGACCAGTGATGGCAAACATTTCTTCATGTATTTATTTGCCATTTGTATATCTTTCTCTGAGAACTGTGTGTTCATCTCAGATGCCCATTTTTGGAGAGGGTCTTTGAATTTGGGGGGCTTGATGTTTTTCAATTCTTTATATATTCTGGACACAAGTCCTTTGTCAGAGGGGTTGCTAGTTAAAATTCTTTCCCACTCTGTTGGTTTTCTTTTCACTCTGTTGGTGATTTCCTTTGAAGTGCAGAAACTTTTCAATAATGTGAGATCCCATTTGTTGATTCTTTGAAGTGTTTCCCATGCAGTTTGCATTTGGTTCATGAATTCTCCGCCTACCCCTATGTCTCCAAGACTTCTACCTACCTTGTCTTCCAGTAGATTTAGTGTTTCTGTTTTAATATTGAGGTCTTTGATCCATTTAGACTTTAGTTTTGTGCATGGTGATATGCATGCATCTAGTTTCAGTCTTCGGCATGTAGAGAGCCAATTTTTCCAACACCATTTATTAAAGAGACTATCCTTCTTCCAGTGGACATATTTAGCCCCTTTGTCAAATATCAGGTGGCTGAGTGTCTTTGTAGTTGTGCTTGCATCTTCTAATCTGTTCCATTGATCCTCAGGTCTATTTCTTTGCCAGTATCAAGCTGATTTTATCACTGTGGCTTTATAGTACTGTTTCAAGTCAGGAATTGAGATGCCTCCTGCCTTGCTTTTGTTGCCTAGAATTGCCTTTGCTATTCTAGGTTTCTTCTGTTTCCAAATGAATTTTAGGAGTGTTTTCTCTAGATCTGTGAGGTATGTCAATGGTATTTTTTGGGATTGCATTAAATCCGTATAACAGTTTTGGGAGTATAGCCATTATGTTGGTTCTTCCTAACCAAGAGCAAGGAATATCTTTCCATTTTCTAATATCCTCTTCAATCTCCTTTTTCAGCGTAGTATAATTTTCAGCATATAGGTCTTTTACATTTTTAGTTAGGTTGATTCCTAAGTATTTTATTTTTTTAGATGTTATTGTAAAGGGAGATATTTCCATAATTTCTCTCTCAGTGAGTTTTTTGTTTGTGTACAAGAATGCTATTGATTTTTGAGCATTGACTTTGTATCCAGCTACACTACTGAGCTTGTTTATTACCTCTAGCAGTCTTTTCATGGAGTTTTTTGGGTCTTCTATATAGAGTATCATGTCATCTGCAAATAGTGATAATTTAACTTCTTCCTTTCCTATCTTTACTCCTTTTATTTCTCTCTCTTGTCTGATTGCCCTGGCTAGTGTTTCCAGAACTATGTTGAAAAGGAGTGGTGAGAGTGGACATCCTTGTCTTGTTCCTGATTTTAAAGTGGAAGCTTTCAGTTTTTGTCCACTTAGTATAATGTTGGCTGTTGGTTTGTCATAGATGGCCTTTATAAGGTTGAGGTAGACGCTTTGCATTCCGAGTTTCTGAAGGGTTTTTATCATGAACATGTGTTGGACTTTGTTGAAAGCTTTTTCTGCGTCTATTGAGATGGCCATGTGGTTTTCGTTTTTGGCTCTGTTGATGTGGTGTATTACATTTATTGATTTGCGTATGTTAAACCATCCCTGCATTCCTGGAACGAACCCCACTTGGTCATGATATATAATCTTCTTGATGATTTGCTGCATTCTATTTGCCAGTATTTTGTTGAGAATCTTTGCATCAATGTTCATTAGTGAGATTGGTCTATAGTTCTCTTTTTTGGTTGTATCTTTCTCTGGTTTTGGTACCAGAGTAATACTTGCCTCCAGGAATGATTTAGGGAAGATTGCTTTTTCTCAATTTCATTGAAGAGTTTAAGGAGTACTGGCATCAAATATTCTCTAAATTTCTTATAGAGTTTAACTGTGAATCCATCAGGACCTGGACTTTTCTTTGTTGGTAAGTTTTTAATTACATTTTCAGTTTCAATAGCTGATATTGGGTTGTTCCAAATTGCTGCTGTATCTTCTTGGTTGAGCTTTGGTAGTTCATATGTTTCTAGAAATCTGTGCATTTCCTCTGTGTTTTCCACTCTATGTGAGTAGAGATTTTCAAAGTAGGTATTCATGATCTTTTGAATTGCCATGGGATCTGTAGTAATTTCTCCCTTTTCAGTTCTTATTGTATGAATTTGGGTTTTTTTCTTTCTTTCTCTTGATAAGGTTAGCTAGGGGTTTGTCAATTTTGTTTATTCTCTCAAAAAACCAGCTTTTTGATTCATTAATTCTTTGTATTTTTTTTAGTTTCAATTGCATTGATTTCTGCTCTAATCTTTACAATTTCCTCTCTTCTATGAGCTTTAGGTTTAACTTGCTCTTCTTTTTCTAGAAGCTTGAGATGGAGCATTAGGTTGTTTATTTGTGCTTGTTCTGTTTTCTTGATATGACAATTTATTGCAATATATTTCCCTCTTAAGACTGCTTTCATTGTATCCCACAGATTACAGTATGTTGTTTATATATTTTCATTGAATTGTAGGTATTGCTTTATTTTTTCTTTAATTTCATCTTAGCCCACTGGTTGTTCAAAAGGCTGTTATTTAATCTCCATGTATTTATGTAGGTTTTACAATTTCTTTTGCCATTAATTTCCAGTTTCAGTGCACTATGGTCAGATATTATGCATGGTGTGATTTCAATATCTTTGCATTTACTTAAGAATGTTTGATGGGATAATATATGGTCTATTTTGGAGAATGTCCCATGTGCAGCTGAGAAGAATGTGTATTCTGATGTGGTTGGGTGGAACACTCTGTAAACATTTACTAAGTCCAATTGCTCACAGGTATGATTCAGTTCTGTTATTTTTTTGCTGACTTTTTGTCTAGTTGATCTATCTCTTTGTGACAATGGGCTTTTTCTCTCTGTTGCTGTTTTGGGGATTGTGGTCATTTTTGTCTCTGTCTAGTATGTCCTTCAGTACTCCTTCTAGGGTTGGTTTGGTGGACGTGAATTTCTTTAGTTGTTCTTTGTCATGGAAGTATCTTGTTTCTCCATTAAATTTGAATGAAAGTTTTGCTGGGTACATCAGTCTGAGTTGAAGGTTGTTCTCCTTCAGGGCTTGAAATATCTCACTCCAAGCTCTTCTTGACTTGAGGGTTTGTGCTGAAAAGTCTGCCGTGATTCTAATGGGCTTTCCCTGATAGGTGAGTTGTGTCTTTTCTCTGATAGCTTTTAATATTCTGTTTTTATGCTGTTGTCTGAGATCTTAATTATTATGTGTCTGGGTGTGGATTTATGTTGATTGTGACTGGTGTTCTATATGCCTCACTTATCTGCATATCAGATTCTTTTCCCATGTTTGGGAAATTTTCTGCTATTATTTCTGTAAATACTTTGTGTATGTCATTTGCCTGCACTCCTGCATCTTTGCTAATGCCCATTATTCTTATATTATTGCTCTTGGCATCATCATCAAGCTTCTGGATTGTCATTTCATGCTGCTTTGTTATTTTTAAAAGTTCTATCCTTTCCTGTTCACTAAGTGTGATCCTGTCCTCAAGGTCCGAAATCCTATCCTCAGCTTCCTTTAAGTGGTTTTGCACACTTTCAATGGAATTTTTTGTTTCTTGGATGTCTCTTTGAGTTTGTTTCATGAATTCTGCTTGTTTTCTATATTGTTCATTCAAAGTTTCAATCAGTTTCCCATGCTCATGTACTTTTTTCTCTAGTTCTTTAGCTGCATTCAACAATTCCTTTACTAAAGTTGTTATTTCTATCTTTACATTAGAGACTACTTCTAATTTGATTTCCTCTATAGCCTGATGCAGTTGTTTTTTTATTTCACTGGCTATCTTTTCAGAGATTCCCAGTGTGTTGCTTTTGGGGTCCTCTATTTCAATGTCTCCTATACTTGATTCTGGTCAACTATAAGTTTGAGACTGCATTTTGCTTTTTCGTTTTGTCATTGTCACTCTGCCTGGTGTTTTCTGTGTGTAGGAGGGGATCACACACTCTTTTCAGACACACCAAAGTCTTATAGTTAGTTGTAGGGGGTTTTACCACTGGCCCTATTTATCCCCGTACACCTCTATTTTAGGGGTATACTCACGACATTGATGCAGTCAATCCGGTGCAGTCCAAAGTTCACCACCTGGGAGCAAAGTTCCAAATTTTCTCACACTAACTGGATACTGCTGAGATCTTCTGATGTTTCAGGGCGGGCCCATCTGTAGCAGTCCAGGGCGGTTTTCAGTCTTGGGTGGGCCTCCTCGATGTTCCTGGTTGCAGGGCAGGCCCACAGGGGAGGTTCTGGGTAGCCTATGCCTGATGCCAGCTTCCGCTGAGTTCCTGCTGGCAGGGCGGGCCCACGGGGGAGGTTCCGGGCAGCTTACCCCTGATGCAGGCTTCTGCTCACAATATCTTTTTTGTATCTTATTTACTCTTTCAGTTTCTTACACAAAGGAGACAATACTATATTTACACATGTGAGTTTGATTTATTTCACTTATGAGTAAGATCTACTTGCATCCATTTACCTACAAAAACCTCAAATTTATCTTTCTTTATAGCTGAGAGTACTCCATTGTATATAAATATCAGATATTTTTATCTGTTCCTCAGTTGATAGACATTTGGGTTGTTTCCAAGATCTAGGTGTTACAAATTGTGCTGCTATAAACATGAATGCACATGTCACTGCACCATTGATTTTCTGGTGTTGACTTTGCTTTCTCCTTCATTGTGGAATTTGATTATTAAGTCTAGTAGTCTTTGAGTGTTCTACATAAAGAGTCATGTCATTTTCACAAATAATGGTAATTTGACTTCTCCCTTTACTATGTGTGTCTCTTTCTCTTTCCTGATTGCATTGGTTAATGTTTCAGGCAGTATGTTAATCAGAAGTGATGGCAGTAGGCATCCTTATCTTGTTTTGATTTTAGAGGGAAAGCTTTCAAAACCCCCCCCTCCCCATTTAATGTGATTTTGGCCTGTGGTTTTTCATAAGAGGTGTTTTTCAGATTCAGGGAAGGTTCTTCTACATCTATTTTCTTCAGGAACTTATGAAATGGGTTTTATCAAGTTTTTTCTTCATCTGTTGATATGATCATGTATTTTTTGTCATTGCTTATGTTTATTTGGTGAATTACATTTCTTATTTTGCATATGTTGAACTGTCCTTGCATCTGTAGAATGAAATAGCCTTGATCATTTTAATAATTCATTGCATTCTATTTGCCAATATTTTACTGAGGATTTGACATATGTATTCATTAAGAAGATTGGCCTATACTTTTCTTTTTAGTTAGGTCTTGTCCCGGGTTTGGAACCAGAATGATGCTGGCTTTTAGAAATAAGCTTATAAGCACTCCTTCCCTTTCAGTAACTCCCAAGAGGGTAAAATCCATGGTAGAAGACTGGTTTTCTTCTCTCATGGCTTCTTCACATGAAGGTTTTGTTGATGAGTTTGAGGTGTAATAATATCCTTGACATTCTTGTAGAATATAGCAGTGACTTTATCACATCTTGCTGTATTATTTTCTTAGGGTATAGTTTCTTTTCTTTCTTTTTTTTTTTTTGTTCCTGCCTCAATTTCATTGCTTGCTATTGAATTGTTTAGAATTTTTATATTTTCTTTGTTTACTTTTGGTAATTCATATGTATTTAGGAACCATTTATTCATGATTCTTCAATTTGTTGGAATACAATTTTTTATTCGTAGTTACTGTCTTCTGAATTTTGACAGTGTCTATCTATTGTGATTTCCCCATTTTCATTTCTAATTGTATTAATGTGAGTCTTTTCTCTTTTCCTTACTTTTTTACTAAAAGTAAGTTTGGCTTAGTATTTATGTCTTCTGTCTCTTCTCTAAAGAGTTTCTACAGTGGAAGAGCTTTACCAGAGCAGCCTTCATGTCCTGGTTTCGCAGACTGTAGATGAAAGGATTTAACATTGGGGTTACGGTCACATACATCACAGTTATCACTGCATCCTTTAGGCTGTAACTGCTCAGAGGTCGGAAATATGTGCCCATTACTGTCCCATAATACAAAGAAACAACTGTAAGGTGAGAGCC
>PVLA01014231.1:0-31878 GCA_004027455.1 Hydrochoerus hydrochaeris
CATATGTTTCTGGAAATGTGTCCATTTCCTCTGTGTTTTCCACTGTACGTGAGTAGAGATTTTCAAAGTAGGTATTCATGATCTTTTGAATTTCCATGGGATCTGTAGTAATTTCCCCCTTTTCAGTTCTTATTGCATGAATTTGGGATTTTTCTTTCTTTCTCTTGATAAGGTTAGCTAGGGGTTTGTCAATTTTGTTGATTCTCTCAACAAACCAGCTTTTTGATTCATTAATTCTTTGTATTGTTTTTTTAGTTTCAATTGCATTGATTTCTGCTGTAATCTTTAAAATTTCCTCTCTTCTGTGAGCTTTGGGTTTAGCTTGCTCTTCTTTTTGTAGATGCTTGAGATGGAGCATTAGGTTGTTTACTTGTGCTTATTCTGTTTTCTTGATATGACAGTTTATTGCTATATATTTCCCTCTTAAGACTGCTTTCATTGCATCCCACAGCTTACAGTATGTTGTTTCCATATTTTCATTGAATTGTAGGTATTATTTTATTTCTTCTTCAATTTCATCTGTAGCCCACTGTTATTGGGCTGAGGATTTAGCTCAGCAGCATAAGTGCTTGCGGTTGTGAGTTCAATCCCTGGTACCAGGAAAAAAGCAAAAAAAAAAAAAAACAAAAAACACAAAAGGCTGTTATTTAATTTCCATGTATTTATGCAGGTTTTACAATTTCTTTTGCCATTAATTTCCAATTTCAGTGTGCTATGGTCAGATATTATTCATAGGATGATTTCAATACCTTTGCATTTACTGAAGAATGTTTTATGGGATAATATATGGTCTATTTTGGAGAAGGTCCCATGTGCAGCTGAGAAGAATGTGTATTCTGATGTGGTTGGGTAGAACACTCTGTAAACATCTACTAAGTCCAATTGCTCACAGGTATGATTCAGTTCTGTTATTTCTTTGCTGACTTTTTGTCTAGTTGATCTATCTCTTTGTGACAATGGGCTGTTAAGATCTCCTGTTATAATTTTGTTCTTGTGTATTTGGTTTTTCATGTCCATTAGTATCTGTCTTATATAGTTTGGTGCTCCTGTATTTGGTGCATATACATTTATAATAGTTAGTTCTTCCTCTTGAATTTTACCACTAATAAGTATGTAGTGACCTTCTCTCTCTCTTTTAATCATTTTAGGTTTGAAGTTCACATTGTCTGCAAATAGAATAGCTACCCCTGCTTTTTTCTGGGTTCCTGTTGCATGGAATACTGTTTTCCATCCTTTTACTTTTAATCTATGAGTTTCCTTTTGGGTCAGATGTGTTTCTTGTATGCAGCATATTGTGGGATCCTGTTTCTTGATCCATTCTGTGAATCTTTTTATAGGTGAGTTGAGGCCATTTATATTTATGGATATCACTGATATGTACTGGCTCGACTTTGCCATGTTATGTTCCAGTTGTTTCTTTTTGCTTTTCCTCTCATTGCTTGTCCTATGTGGTCGTTTCTTTCTGTTGTTGTTTTGGGGATTGTGGTCAATTTTATCTCTGTCTAGTATGTCTTTCAGTACTCTTTCTAGGGTTGGTTTGGTGGACATGAATTTCTTTAGTTGTTCTTTGTCATGGAAGTATCTTGTTTCTCCATTAAATTTGAATGAAAGTTTTGCTGGGTACATCAGTCTGGGTTGAAGATTATTTTCTTTCAGGGCTTGAAATTCCTCACTCCAAGATCTTCTTGACTTGAGGGTTTGTGCTGAAAAGTCTGCCATGATTCTAATGGGCTTTCCCTGATAGGTGAGGTGTGTCTTTTCTCTACCAGCTTTTAATATTCTGTTTTTATGCTGTATGTCTGAGATCTAAATTATTATGTGTCTCGGTGTAGATTTGTGTTGATTGTGACTGTTTGGTGTTCTATATGCCTCACTTATGTTCATATCAGATTCTTTCCCCATGTTTGGGAAATTTTCTGCTATTATTTCTATGAATACTTTATGTATGTCATTTTCCTGCACTCCTGTATCTTCGCTAATGCCCATTATTATTATATTGTTGCTCTTGACATCATCATGAATCTTCTGGATTGTCACTTCATGCTGCTTTATTATTTTTAAAAGTTCTATCCTTTCCTGATCACTAACTGTGATCCTGTCCTCAAGGTCGGAAATCCTATCCTCAGCTTCCTTTAGGCGATTTTGCATGCTTTCAATAGAATTTTTTGTTTCTTGGATGTCTCTTTGAGTTTCTTTCATGAATTCTGCTTGTTTTCTATATTGTTCATTCAAAGTTTCAATCAGTTTCCCATGCTCATGTACTTTTTTCTGTAGTTCTTCTTTAGCTGCATTCAACAACTCCTTTACTAAAGTTGTTATTTCTATCTTTACATGGAGACTACTTCTAATTTGATTTCCTCTATAGCCTGATGCAGTTATTTTTTTATTTCACTGGCTATCTTTTCATAGATTCCCAGTGTGTTACTTTTGGGTTCCTCTATTTCAATGTCTCCTATACTTGCTTCTGGTGAACTGTATGTTTGAGACTGCATTTTGCTTTTTCGTTTTGTCATTTTCACTCTGCCTGATGTTTTCTATGTGTAGGAGGGGATCACACACACTCTTTTCAGACACACCAAAGTCTTACAGTTAGTTGGAGGGGGTTTTTACAACTGGCCCTATTGATCCACTGTACCACCTCTATTTTAGGGGTATACTTACCACATTAATACAGTCAATCCAGTGTAGTCCAAAGTTCACCACCTGGGAGCAAAGTTCCAAATTTTCTCACACTAACTGGATACCGCTGAGATCTTCTGATGTTCCATGTGGGAGGGCGGGCCCATCTGTAGCAGTCTAGGGCAGTTTTCAGTCTTGGGCGGGCCTCCTCGATGTTCCCAGTGGCAGGGCAGGCCCACAGGGGAGGTTCCTACCACTGAGGCGGGCTTGCGTTGAGTTTCAGGTGACAGGGCGGGCCCTTGGTGGAGCTTCCTGGTAGCCTACCCCTGATGCAGGCTTCCCCTAAGTTCCTGGAGGCAGGGCGGGCCCACAGTGGATATTCTGGGCAGCCTACCCCTGATGCAGGCTTTGGCTAAGTTCCAGGAGGCAGGGGGGGCCCACAGTGGAGATTCTGGGCAGCCTACCCCTGATGCAGGCTTTGGCTAAGTTCCAGGAGGCAGGGCGGGCCCATGGTGGAGGTTCTGAGCAGCCTACCGCTGATGCAGGCTTACATTTATATTCTTATACAGTGCTGTAACCAGCATATGTGTGCTTACTTGTGCTAAATCATGGTTACATAACTTTCCCACTGTACACCTGCGCTGACAGGAAAGGTCATGTTCTCAGGTGTCCTTAGATGCCCTCGAGCATTGAAACAATCTGAGTGGTTCCCTACATAAGCCCTCAAAAGCAGTTAAGATTTTAAGAACAAGAAAAAAAGAATCACTTTAGCCGACCTCCTGTATTGTCGTGGCAGACATGGCACACTGCTCCTTCTAAATCATCTCTGACGGGAAAGTAGTAGTATAATTGTCTTTCTTATGTGAAACAGGTTGTGAAGTAAGTCAACATCTAGAGAGAAGTGGTTTAGTGTTTGTTCTTTATTGCTTTTGATTGTTTTGTTGCTCTTCGTTCTTGAGTTACTCTCATGTCAGAGATTGTCAGTGTAGAGACCAGACAATTTTTTCAGGCCTGTTGTCACTCTTCCCTCACTCAGCTGTATCCTATTAATAAAATTTCAACATTTTTACCAGTTAAATGTAATTGAGACAAATGTGAGTATAGGAAGGTAAAACTGTACCATCAATGAAAGGCCCCATCCAGAAAGAACTGATGTTAATATGAAACACTAAAAGAGAATAAGAAAGGATTGACATTCAGACTATTACAGCAGAAGGAAACTACAGCCATTTTCCAAGTAATACTTTTCACTCAGAGGTCTTATTTATTAGAAAAGATAAAGCTGAAAATATTTTGATCAACTGCCCTAAACTTAATGAATAAACTCCATTGCTGTTTTAGGAGTAATAGCTGTCTGTGGTTCTAAAGAAAAAAATTTCTTCCTTTGATACTAAAGAAAATAAATAACTTCATTGGTATAGGTTTAGCTTAAGAGTTTTGAATCTTATGGTATATCCTTTTAGGTGACTTGATGTCTTTTAGTAGACATCTGTCACAGGGCCTCAGCCTAATCATTTTTTGTAAATACTGGTGATTTAAAGAGTAATATTAGCAAGTATTAAAGATCAAGATTATAATCACAAAATACATACGAGTAGACAACTTAAGAGATACAGGTGTTATGGACTGAGGAGCTGTGTAGAGAACATAATGAGGTTCAGTAAGCTAGGCAAATAGGACAGTTTTTCTGAAAATGGATATTAAAAGACTACTAGCGTGTAGGGGTGTCGGGCGGGAGACTTTCTTCTGAGCAGTATCAGATGCAACCAGGTAGATATGCTTGAAGAGCCAACCAGGAGGGAAAAGACAGCTTGAACTTTGCTTCTTGATGGACTAGAGCTATAGAAGAGAACTGTTCCAAAAAGCATTTGTTAAAACTGATATAGGAAGAAAGCAGGCTTCTGTTGGAGAATAGTTTTATTTGCCATTGTCATGAATTTTCACACAGCCACTTTCTCTGATATCACAGTCCTGAAAGAAACACCCAAATGATAGAAATTGGCTTTTCTTTTACCAAATAAATACAAAAAGCAAAAAAACAAATGTGTCTCCCACTGTGGCCAATTGGTGATAGTGGTGGTGAAGATGGTGTCAGTGACCACGATGAAGGCAGATTTGAAGTCTGTGATTGTTACTGGGAAGGAAAGGAAACTAGAGAGTAATAGAAAAAATACTAAGCTAGGTATCATAGCTTGATTTCTAGACATGGGTTGTTGCCTTCTTCAGCATTTCCAAGCACCTAAACACAAAACAATTCATATTGGTTTTAGTTTCCTAACACTAGAGATGGGACTACATACCTCCATGTCCTTTCACATGTAAAATGAGATATTTACAGCAGAAAGTGCCCACACTAATACTAATAAAATTGGCCTGAGCAATATCAAGAATATTAAAAACAAGTTATTCTATTAATTAAATTCATGCTTAGTTACCTATGATCTATGTAACAATGAACTTTTTAGAAACTACATCTGGAAGGGATGCAGAGTTCATTTTGGCAAAAATAAAGAGTTGGTAGCACATCATATCACCACATGGAGGCTAGCAATTAGACATAAGAGCCAGACAAAACCACAAGAAGGACTATAAATAAAAGAGAGTCTTAATGTGATTTAAATACCGTGACTGAGTTACATTCAGTGTCAGCCTCGTCACCAAGTCCAATGCGATGTCTTTGTCTATAGAGATGTATTCTAGCAAAAGACTTCTGTATCCGCCATCTGGCTCCTGATTCAGGGAACACATATCACTGAATGACACATAACCCAGTGGGATACACCAAATTTGCTTAAACATGAGCACATCATCTTGTCATAAATTTGGTGGGATACACCAAATTTGCTTAAACATGAGCACATCATCTTGTCATAACAAAGACCTGAATATATATATATTTTATATTATATATATTCCGGTCATAACAAAGACCTGAATATATATAGTTTTATATTCTGTAAATTTTGTTGTAGAAATTAGTAAAACAACTGTCTTTTGGGTAGACCTGTAAATACTTAGTGGTCTTATTTCCTGTATCTAAGACAATTTCAAAAAATAGTTTCCTTCTCTGTCACAACCTTCTGGAAAGAGTATGCTAAGTGAACAGTTCACAAATTTCTTTAAGTTTTGTCTTGATTCCTTTAGCATTTACTTGACGTCCCTCAGACTGGTAAACATTTTATTGGCTGTTGGAAGAGGAGACTATATTATGTCTTCTATTATTTAAATAGCACCCCAAATCTGTAGATCTCTGTTAATCCTAAAAAGCGTTTCAGTGATCTGTGGGGTTCGTTCTGACAGATGCTAAAGAAGGAGCATTAATGAAATTTTGGGAGAAATGAAGGTAACCATTTTTCTTCAAAGTTGTATAAAAATATGACCCTTTATTAGACCAAATAAGTGATTCAAGAACTGAGCTGAAATTAATAAAAGTAAAAGGAAATATAAACATTCTTAGACAACAGACTCAAAAGAAAACAAAAAATAGCCATAAAAGAGGTAAAAAGTTCCAATTGATTAAAAAGCAAGAAATAAATTTTAATGGCTTTAATAAAATTTAATGTAAACATCAAAAGCCAAAGTTGGAGTGGATTGTGTGACTAATAAGGTAAGAAAAGTACAAAATTCTGTGGTAAGTCTACTTAACCTGGATTTCTTTAGGGCTACAAGCATTGATCTCATTCAGTGTTTCAACAGTTGACCCAAATTTGTGGTAGCAAATGATACTGAAGGTTGATGAGGTGAATGAAGGCTACAAGAAATCTTCATAAAGTTTATGTTTTCAAATGTCTAGTCTCGGACTTCCTGGCCTTGAGAAATCACTGAAATTCGCCTGGGGGAGGGGCAGATTCATAAACTCATTTAAAGAGCAGTCATCTGAATAACAGCAGTTTAAATATTTTTATAGAATAAAGCCTCAGCCAGTCTTAACACTGAGCTGTAAACTCCTGCCTTGAATGTAATATACACCCAAATATGAATATGAAGGACCATTATATGGAAGATGATAACCAACTGTTCTTCATCTACCCTGAATCCTAACACTAAGAAGTGGACTTAAGCTTCAATGTGAGAGATTTGTGCAAAGAATGAAAAACAAAAAATTGTTGACCAAAGTGAGTTACAAAGTGAATCTTATCCTCTGAAAGACTTAAAGTCACTTGCCGCACCTCAAAACATTTACCCTGTTCTCTTTGACATGGGTAATACTCTAGTAAGAGATGTGATGAGTTGCACAAGGATTAGAAAGTCTTTGACCTGAGTAATTAGTATAAACACCAAATGACAAGACTGAAGCAAAAATACCAATCATGAAAAATGAGAGGAGACATGCATATAGTAACATAGTGACAGAATTTAGCAAATTAAATTCTCAGGAAATTGCATTTGAATAGCAAGGGAGTCTTCTTTTTTAGCTTGGTCAGTTGACACAATTTTGAACTGAGTCTGATTCTCATTGGTGTCTGTATACAGTTTCTGAAATATCTTTCCTGGGGAGGATTTTTAAAACAAACATGGCATCAGTGGAAAAAATTTTTTCAGACTGTGCTTTTTCTGGAACACTCTTTGATTTTCACAATTTAAAGCTGTCTTAGAGACTCTGAGAACCCTGGAGGATAGACTAACACCAGCTATACAGAATTGCATTAAGGGTTTGGATCCTGGATACCTGAGATCCTAAGAATTAGTATGTATGATTTAGATTGAACTATTTCTGCTGGTGTAGGTCCAGGCAGAAATTAGTTATTTTTTTTAGACTTCATTCAAACAACCTATGAAGACCCACTCTAATACCTTAAAAATCAATAATTCAGCATCAGTAAGAACATTCAAGAAATTTTAGTCCTGTGCAGTGATATGCTAATGTTTAACATCTGGTTTTCCAACTAAGAATAAGCTACCAAAATGACCTCACTGAAGGCAGCATTGGGAAGATACATGCGCAGCAGCCCCTCATTGCTCCAGTACACTGGTGGTCCCGTGTTAGATGTACACAGAATACCAAAGTTCATAAGCATCACTGACCACAGACAGCCGACCTTGTCACTTCCAAGCAGAACTTCCCCCACCCACCTTGTGACAAACTCCATAAAAGCAAAACTTTTCTGAGAGATGCTTTTTAAATCCTAAAGACTTCATTATTTAAATGATGATTCTTCTGTTTTGCTCTTTGTAGTAATATTACACAGGCCCTGATATGTTTTGGTTGGGGAAAGTGAAATCATTAGCAGTCAATAGAAATGATTCTTAGAAACAGTAAGCACAACCTGTCCACAAGTTCAAGACTAGCCTGGGCAACACAGTGAGACAATCTCAAAAAGAAGAAAAAAGTTTTTAAAAGGCTTGGAAGCATGTTTTACTTTAGATTTGAATATTTTAGTATTTTAAAGACTGATAACATACTTAAAGCACTACCTAACACTGGATAAAAAGACTAGCCATTTTACTACTTCTGGAATATGTATTTGCTTATTTATCAAAATAAGACTATTATGTTAACATGTCAGTTTTTAGCCCACCTCCTATCTTTATTCTTAGACTTGCATATATCTTTGCAACTCAAGGAAACACGGGCCAGGGACATAGTTCAGTTGCATAAGCATCTACCTGGCATGGGCAAGGTCCTGAGTTTGATTTCGGTACCAAAAAGAAAAAAAAAGATTAAAAAAAAAAAAACTCCAGGAAACATTACTCTTACATCTTCAGACTCACTATTAAAAAAAAAAAAATGGCAGGGCCGGGGGATTAGCTCAGTGGCATAAGTGTCTGCTTGGCAAATGCAAGGTCATGAGTTCAATCCCCAGTACCAAAAAAAAAAAAGGCATCCCCAATACAAGAATGCCCAAATGGCTTGCACTGCTGGCTATAAATCATTTTGTGTAAGAACTGGAATTTTCAGTTCCTATCACATTTACTTATGAATTCCTACTTTCTGGGTTGTTTTGTTTTTCTGTTTTGTTTAAGCAGGGTCTTGCTACACGGTTCAGGCTCACTTTGTAGCCCAGGGTGGTCTCGAACCTGCCACAATCCTCTTGCCTCAGCCTCCCAAGTGCTGGGATTACAGGACTGTGCCACTATGCCCAGCTTTTTCTGTATTTTTTTTTTAAAGACAAAACCATTCAGCAATTACAAAAACTTCCCCTGAACTTTAGGGAAAAAAAAAAAAACAATGGATTCTTTTTTGGGGGGGGTGCCAGGCATTGAACTCATGACTTTGTGTTTGCCAAGCAGGCACTTACACCACTGAGCTAAACCTCTGGCATAGATTCTTAGACATATACACTCCAATAATGATATGGCTTAATATTCCTGCTAAGCTACTCACAATATTCGTAGTAATAAATTGCCATCTTTACTCATTGAACTTCGCAGCAATCCTTAAATACAGATGTCATTTTAATGAACAGGAAAGAGGTTCAGAAGAGCTAAAATCACATGTATAATCACAAGTTAACTCAGTGGATTTTTAATTTTAATTTTTTGATTCTTAAATATATATAATCTCTCCATTATACAATGCTGAAAACTTTCAACAGAATCTCACAGTCCAGTCTCAAATGCTCTACCAGTGATTAGTAAGTATTATTTAATAAGTAGATAGGTGCAATGTTATCTAGTTCTTTTTAATTCCTGTGCATTAACACTGCTATTCTGCATCACTATTGGCTAATGAGTTAGATTCATTGCCTGGTTCTGGCTTGGTTGAGATGAACCAGTGGCAACATGACTATGTAGAAGGTAGAAAGAAGAAAAAGGAGGGAATTGTATGTAAACCAATATGCTGAGGTCACAACTGCAGTTGCCCAAGGTGAGGGTGGGTGTGGATGATGTATACAGAGGGCCTCCTGGTCATTTGCCGTAACATTTTGTTCTCTGATATAAAAGCGGGTGGGTAGAAAGTGAGTCATAAATGGTGCAAGGCCTTCAGAAAGGCTTTCTACAGTCCACAGTATAGGACTAGAAAATGCTGCAAGTATTTTGAATTTCCAGAGTTATACACTCCATACAAGGAATTACTGAGGAAACCATTGCTTCAGTAATGAGGGCTCCAGATGTAAATTAGGGTTACCAACAAACTTCAGATATGGCACAGAGTGAAAAAATGACTGTCCTTGATGACCAGGGATATAGTGAAAACTTAGGTGTTCCTCTGAGGCTTTTCCTCTCTGGATCTTTAGCAGATATCTTAAGGAAGTAAAAGAAACTGTATCAAGAATTCAAATCACATCATACAGAAGAATTGACTCGCTGGAGGTTTTTCCAAGGCAAACAGTTCATCCTCCCAATTCTGGAATGCATGGTCAAGCCCAGGCCACTGCCAGGGCATATGGGTGTCAATAGGTGATTTCCAAACACCAGTGGTAAAGCCAAATCTGGATCCACAGTTCTGTTTTTCATATGTCAGAGTTATAAATGAAAGTCAGAGTAAGGCACGGATTGTGTGTAGAACCACCAGATGGCACTATGTATGGACTGAAAGAGCTTTTATATTCTCTGGAAGGTGGATACTAGTTTGTCATCTTAGTTTATATGATATACTTTCTTAACAGCTCACTGATCAGTAGTGAAGATAGACTTTTTAGACTTGAAAAGTGCTGTGAGATGGTGACATTTCTGGAACTGCTAGAACCAAGGTATGTATAAACTATTTCCAGGAGAGATTGAAGTAATCAGTAAGCTACCATAAAGTGAAAAGGGGAAAGGAGCAGGAAAATCTTAATAAAAGTAAAATATTAAGTTGGAAAAGGCCAAAAAAATATTATCAGAAAGTTAGTAGAAATAGAGAAGTAAATTAGGTATTTTCATCAAATAACCATGTAAGCAAAGAGCATTAGTTCTTACAATATGATTAGGTGGGACCATATGAAACTACTTATATTCAATTATCTTTGACCTACAAAAATGGTCATGGAATACAGTTCAACTTAATAAAACTAGAAACTTCTAGGAACGAGGTAAATCTATAAATATGTAAAAAACACTCAATTATTCATTGACTTACTCATAATAAAGTGACAGGAAAACAGTCCAAAATAAATTATTTTTTAAAAATCAACTCATGGGGTTGGGGATTTAGCTTTATGGCATAAGCGCCTGCCTGGCAAGTGCAAGGTCGAGAGTTCGATCCCCTGTACAAAAAAAAAAAAAAAAAAAAAAAGTCAACCTAAAATCCCTATAGATCTTTAATCCAAAGTATTCTCCCTATTCCTGAGGATTATTTGAGACAACAAGGTTTTGACAAGAAAATCTACTTAAGCAGATATTTTCTATTAACATAAAATAAATTTAATACTAAGCAGTGTTACCCATTTTGAAGAATCTGGAGACAGCTAGCTGTAGAAAAGATCAAGAAGAGGCCCATGCTGGTAAATATGTCATTCCTTCTGCAGCAATGATACATAACTTTCTTGGCTGTGGAGTCTCCCATCCACAATGTAACCCTGACCCATGGAAGAATCCATAGTCCTCTTCCACCCCACAGCTGAGGAATACACAAGTATCTATAAATATGCAAGTATTGTTGGCTTGTCTGTGCCAGCCTCATCATGTCCCATGCTAGGCATAAGTAAGCTCTGAGCAGGTTAATGGCATGTTAGTTTTTCCAGTGTTCACCCATAGTTTCTGGATCATCTGATAACCAACTTTCTGTATGCTAACAGATCTTATTTAGTTACTTATTTAAGAGAAAGAAAGACTCAGAAAAGAAAAACAAAAAGCAAAAGAAAAACAACAAACCCAAAACAGTAACAGTAAGGTTTTCAAAACAAGATAATAGGGATTTAACAATGGTTATAATATTGCATGTTGTTGCTAACATCTTAAAAGGTCATAGAAGGTAATAAAGGTAGTAATTTTTGGCTGAATACACAGGAGGAAAGTGATGTTGGTGTTTGAAAGGAATGTTGAATAAAACTGTACCATTTTGTGTACATGTTAAATTTAAGTATAAAGGTAGCTCAGTGGTAGAATTATGTACTGAGCATGTGTGAAGCCCTGGGTTTAATTCCCAACACAAAGCAAATAAAAGATTTAAGGAGAGTTAGACAATATAGAGGAGGAGGCAAAGAACAATATCCTTTTAGCACTTTTCCAGGGTAACAAGCCAGAGAAATTATCACTTTTCCCCAAAATTATAAGAAAGTACTGTGAAAATAAACCAATTCTTCACATAGTTTTGGTAAGTATTTAGAAGATAATTTACAGATTACAGAATCTTTTCTTACACAGCCATATTCATGGGGTTCCTAAGATGTAAGTGTCATTTTCTTGTTTTAACAGAATGAGAAACTGAAGCTGCTAGAGGTATAGTAACTTTTCCAGGGTCATCATTAACAACTCCCCCCACCCAACAACTTTCAAGTATAGGTTTTGCTGAACTTTTGCATGGTAAAAGGAAAATATCTGTGCTTAGGCATCACACATATGTGGGTTTGATGCCTGGTACTTTTTGCTATTGTGCCACTTTAGTTCTTAAAATTTACTCTCAAATGATTCCCATTGACTTTCAGTTTCATCATCAGCAAAATGGCAATGCCTGACCTTGTAAAGTCAACATTGGATACACAGAAAGAGATTAAAAATGGCAGAGTACAGGCTGGCTGCAAATTATAGCCTCTCCAGGATCTGGAATTGAAACATCTGCAAAACAGCAACTTAGCTAAGAGAAAAAGGAATCAAGAGCCAACAGGAAAGCTAGAAACCACAAAGAAACTAGAGAAACCAAGGACAACACAGAGAAAAGAACTAAGCAGTTTGGAAAGCTAACCCTGGCTCCCAGGAAGGTAAGCACAAAGACAAGTCTGGAGAGTGTCCACAGCCCCAAGTAGAAACAACTGATCACAAAAGCCCACAGTTATCATAAGCCACAAATGCAGCTATTAACAAAAGTGACTGTTCCTGTTACACAGTTTTGGGGTGCTGGAAGCTCCTTCTAGAGGTGGTTTCTAGGTTCTTTCTGTCCTAAATGAAGAATTTGTCAAGACAGTGCAGGGGCGGGGCTGTCAAGTATGGTTTTAGAGAAGAATGGGTCTGAAAGTGCTGACATTACATTCAGCAAACTGCTTGGCCTTCCTTGCTCCCTACTTTCAGCATAAAGCTAGTGTTCTGTTTGTTCTTCCCATCTGCCAACATGAGCAGGGGTATTCTTTGGGGTGGACAGTTATCACATCCTGGGAGTATGTGGACAGAGGGGCCTCTAGAATACGGAATTCTACTTTATGAGCCCATAGGTCACGGGGTACTCAGAAGGGCACAAACAGTAAGAGCTGCTAGAGTGGACACGGCTTTAAGCAGACACTATACCTTGTGGGAAAGGCAGAGAGGACTCAGCAATCATACAGCTAAATGTGGGTGAGGAAAGAAAAAAGGCTGTAGTTGTGGCTTACTCTCCCAGCTCCATACCTACTGGATTCCAGTAAAACACGCTGGAAATAAATCACCCAAAGGCAGAGAGGAACTTTTGGACTCATTTTTCTTTTTGTTTATCTTTTGTTTTGGATTCTTTTTAAACATTTTTTTCTCTTTTGCTCTTTGTTTTGTCCTTTTTGTTTATTTCTTTTCCCTATTTCTCTTTTTCTATTATGTTTACCTGATTCTATTTTTAATATTTAATTTTTTATCTCATTTTTTCTCCTTCACATCTTTTTCGAATTTTACTTCTTTCATTTTTGTCTTCCTCCACTTATCCATTTTTATTATTACCATGAAGTTTTATTAATTTTTAGCTATTGAGCTGACTCTGTATTATTGCTGAACTCTTTATTATTCTTGGTGGAGGAATAGTTGTTTCTTTGGTAGATTTTATTATATGATAATATTTAGTCTTTGTGTCTACATTATTATTGCAAATTTCTTTTTGATTGTTAAGAGTGGTGTAATTGTAACCTTTATTAGGTACTATGCTATGTCAGTATCCAGTTTATCTTTGACTCTATAATTATTGCTGATTTCTTTCCAATTACCAGTGGTGGCATAATTGTTGCTTTTAATTTTTTCACCCTGTGTCAGTGTCTGTTGTTGTCTTTGTGTTGTTGCCATTACTGCAGTCTGTTTTCTCCCCTTCCAGTGGTGCTGTGGATCAAGTGCCTGAAAGAAGTCTGGACACTAACAAGACTCAATACTTTGAATGGGTTGAAGAAGGGTAAACACCATAACTTGGCCAAATCCTAGGATATATAACGGGAAGACAATGTAAAGGATCATGGTAACAATTTCTCTGTTGTAAAATGTGCCTTTACATTCTGTTCTCTTTCTGCAACGAAAAGCAATTGCGGCTGTTACCACTGTTTAACTTGCAACCTTGTAGCTTACCCACTGTGTAATCCCTTCCCAACCTCTCTGGTTCCTGTAACTGCTTGGTCCACCTCCCTGGTTCCTATGGAAACAAACTGATCTTTAAGCTTTATCCCCTCCCCTTGTGGTCTGCAGCTTTAAAACCCTTGCAAACACACCCCCCTCTCCTGCCACCTGGCACACACTTCCCCCGATCAGCTCCTGGGACATTGTCACTGCTGAACTCAGCTAATAAGACTTTTCCTTTTTATTTTTGTAGTCTATTGTTTGACCACCACATTTAGGGGCTGGTCCTGGGATCCCACCTTTTTCAGGGTTCACCCCTTGGACTCCTATTCCTCTATTCCTTGGGTGAATCAGACACTTCCGAGGCACAAGATACCAGGAGCTTTTTGAACACAGCTTCCCTCTACCGGCAAGTACCTCTTACTTTCATTTCGTTTTGAATCTTCTTTTCTTGTACCATTCTTTGTTCCTGTGTCTCAGCCTATGTTCTGTTCTTTGAGTGTACCCTCTGAAGTTTGGGGAATTAAGTCCTTAGGCTTATTCCTATTTGTGGCAAGATGTCCTCAAAATTAGGGTGGGTTACCGCCATCTGAGGGAGGAATTGACCTCTGCTGGGTGCACCATACTTGGGGAGTCAAGTTTTTTGGCTTGCTCCCATTTCAGCGAGATGTCACCAAAATCTTGTCTTAGCTCTCATATATTTTCATACTCTTGTCCTATTCTTGATTCATCTGTTACTGAAAATTCTTGCAATCCAAGCTGGACCTAATATGTAAACCACCTCTTAGAAAGTTTTTTTAGCTGATTAACTTAATTCAAGTTAACTCAAATCAGATGATTTTTTTTTGTGGCGCTATTGGTTATTTAAAAACCCCTGGGATGGATCTGTGATTGACAAACAGGAGAGTGGCCACCTGGTAATTTTAACCAGCTCCTGGTTGCAAATTGAGGACCTGCTCCAGTCTCCATAGCCTATTTGGGTGATTCTTTGTCTTTGTGGCAGGCTTCTGCCATCTTGTCTAGGCTTCCGTCATCTTGTCTTTGTCTTTGTGGCAGGCTTCTGCCATCTTGTCTTTGTCTTTCTGGCAGGCTTCCACTGTCTTGTGTTTGTTCATCTGTACTCTTGCCTCATGTACCCGCCATTATGGTTCAATCTGCTTCTTCCCCTGTGTCACCCTTGTAACTTGTTCCTAATCATTTTAAGGACTTCAGGGATTGAGCTGCCAGATATGGAGATCCAGTCTACCCTAAGAAGCTAAGACACTTCTTTGAGCTCAAGTGGCCTTCCTTTGGTGTCAGAGGGAACTTTTAACCTACAAGTCTCTCAACAGGTCCATCAAGTCATCCTCAGACCCCCTCATAAACTGACCATATACCCAGATCAGGTGATCTGTATTGAAGTTTGGATTGACTTGATCCAAGACCCAGCCTTGTGGATATGAAAACTTTTTGAGAAGGACCCTGGGGAGCACAACCTTCCTTCGTAGTGATGATGAAAACTAAGGTGTCACCTCCTTCTGTAGTCCTACCTCCTCCTGATGATTCCCCTCCTCTTTCCCGACCCTCTCCTTATTGCTCTGATCCTCCAAGCTCATCGGTGTCCCCCTGCAAACCTTTACCCCTCCTCTGCCAATGCCGAGAGCCCCTGATCCTCCTAGCCCTCCCTGTACCTGAAGGCATTGTCCCCCACCTCCCTCTTCCACACCTAGCCCTGATTCCACCAAGTCACCAACCTCTATTTTCCCTCTCCAAAAAGCCCTTACCTCAGACTCCTCTCAGGGCACTTTTTTCACATATGTCCCCTTTTCCACTAGTGATTTGTAATAACTGGAAACTGCAGAACCCCCCTTTTTCCAAAGACCCACAGGCACTAATATCTTTTCTTGAGGCTATCTGTTTCACCCATCAGCCAACCTGGAATGACTGCCAACAGCTTTTGCAGGCTCTCTTTACATCTGAGGAACACAAGTGAATTCATACTCTAGCATGTCAATGTGTCCTTGATACCAATGGAAAACACACTTCAGACCAGATGAGACTTGATATTGTGTTTCCCTTGACCTGCCCCAATTGGGATCCTAACACAGATGGAAGTAAGGAAGCTCTAGATCAGTATCACCAGACTCTATTCATGGCACTTCAAGTCACTGCCTGAAAGCTGACCAGTCTATCTAAGGTAACTGAGGTGAGACAATTGGCTTCTGAGTCCCTGTCAGCTTTCCTTGAGCACCTGCTAGAAAGAAGCCTATCATGTATGTACACCCATAGATCCAGAGGCACCAGAGAACAGATAAGTTATTAATATAGACTTAGTCTCCTAGTCGGCCCCTGATATCAAATGTAAATTACAGAAATTAGAAAGCTTTGAGGGAATAATGCTAGGACAGTTAATGGAAATAGCCCAAAAGGTTTTTGACAACAGAGAAGATCCACAAGATAAACAAATGACTAAGATTTTGGCTGTATTGGCAGAAGGGCATACTCAGGCCAAAAAGGAAAAAGAGCAACAACCAAGGGCCCTACTAGATAAGGACCAATGTGCATACTGTAAGGATATGGGCCACTGGAAGAAGGATTGCCCAGAATTAAAAACCAAGCTGGAAAAAGGGGAAACTACTCCTTGTGTCTTACTGGAGAAAGACTGATAGTTTCAGGGTTTGTCTGCCCCGCCCTGAACCCCAGGTAACCCTAACTGTGTGTGGGGCCTATGGGGGACAACCCATAGACTTCCTGGTTGACACTGGGACCAGTTATTCTGTGCTACAGTGCCCCTTTGGGGAAATACCCAAAAATACCTTGGCTATTCAAGAAGCCACCAGTGACATCCAATGCTACCTGTGGGCTCATGTTAAGGTTACTTATTTGAGGAGCCAAACTTTAACTTACTCCTTTCTTGTGGTTCCTGGGTGTCCCAAACCCTTTCTTGGCTGAGACCTACTTTAAAACTTCAGACCAATATTAGTTTCTCTGAGAATGGTCCTCATATTCATCTCCAGGATTCCCCTATACACCTCTTGATTATCTGCCCCATTACTGAGGGAAACTTATTACTGGCAGAACCAGAAAGACTTCCTTCAGAGTCTCAGGCCAAATTACTGGACCTCCTCATGCAAGAAATTCTGGTCATGTGGGCTGAAACTAACCTTCCCAGACCGGCTGTTAATCCTGCACCCCTAGTTATTGAACTCCTGTCTCATGCTACTCCTGTCAGGGTATGTCAGTACCCACTCAACCTCCAGGCATGAATTGAGATCTCAAAACACATTCAAAGACTAAAAGAGGCCAACATTCTGATACCCCATACATCGGCTTGGAATACTCCACTGCTGCCTGTCCAAAAACCTGGGACTGCAGACTACCGACCAGTTCAAGACCTAAGAGAGGTAAATAAACATGTTGTCACCCTCCACCCAACTGTCCCAAATCCTTATATGCTTTTAAGTCTCCTGCCTCCAAACCAACCTGGTATTTGGTTCTTTACCTCAAGGATACCTTTTTCACCCTTCCACTTGCTCCGGTGAGTCAATCTATTTTTGCCTTTGAGTGGAGTGAGCCAGAAATTGGGGGTTCATCCCAACTGACTTGGACTAGGTTACCACAAGGTTTTAAGAATGCTCCAACACTATTCAACAAGGCCCTAAATAAGGACCTCCAAGAGTTCTGTGGAGAGCACCCAGGGATCACCTTGTTGCAGTATGTTGACAACATCCTCTTGGCAGCCCCCAGCTAATGAGGACTGCCTACAGGGCACTCGAGACTTATTACATACTTAGGATATCTGGGTTATTGTGTTTCTGCAAGAAAGGCTCAACTGTGCATACAAGAGGTGACTTACCTGGGTTATACCATTGTTGAAGGCAAGCGGTCCTCTAAAATACTTGAGGTGATCCTTCAGATCCCTGTGCCTCAAACTAAGAGGCAAATTTGAGAGTTCCTGGGATCTATAGGCTATTGCCGCCTCTGGATACTAGACTTTGCTGAATTAGCTCAACCCCTCCATGCCACCAAAGGAGGGACTCCTTCAGATCCACCTGTTTGGACTGAAAAGGAGAGCCAAGTCTTTCAAAAATTGAAAATGGCTCTTACTCAGGCTCCTGCTTTGGCTTTACCTGACCTGACCAAGCCCTTCCTGCTGTTTATAGCTGAACAATAAGGAATAGCAAAAGGGGTATTAACCCAAGCTCTGGGACCATGGTGGTGTCCCATAGCCTATCTCTCAAAAAGGTTACACTCAGTAGCTACAGGATGGCCAAACTGCCTCTGAGCCATTGCTGCCACTTCCTCCATACTAAAGGAGGCCAGTAAATTAACTTTTGGATAAAAACTCCAAGTTATGGTACCTCATGCAATTGAGGCCCTTCTTAGGGCTCCACCCAATAGACAGCTCTCCAATGCAAGAACTGTACAATACCAGGCACTCCTGCTTAACTCTGACCTTACTGATTTCAAGGAAACCTCTGCCCTTAACCCTACAACCCTTCTGCCTGACAATGACCCTTAGATGCCTATCCATAATTGTCTGGACCTGCTTTCCACAAACACCAATCTCCGCCAAGATCTCACTGACCTCCCCATGGGACATCCAGATATTGTGTACTTCACCAATGGTAATAATTTCATATTTGAAGGTAAAAGAGTAGCAGGGGCGACTGTGACCACAGAGACACAAGTTGTTTGGACTCAACCCCTAGACAAAGGTACATCAGCCCAAAGGGCCGAACTCATTGCTCTTGTAGAAGCCTTGAAATTACCCAAAGATTTAAAGGCTAACATATGCACAGATAGCTGTTATACCTTTGCTATGGTTCATGTTCATGGGGCTATTTACCAAGAAAGAGGACTTTTGACTTCTGCAGGCTCAAAAATGAAAAATACCCCATATATCCTGGACTTGCTGGCCACCATCCGGCTACCTAAGTCTGTAGCAGTAATACATTATAGAGGTCACCAAAAAGGGACAGACTCAATATCTAAAGGAAATGCTTTAGCAGATAAAAGTGCTCAGAAAGTTGCCTTAAGATTGTCCATGTAGCCTGTGACTCATCTGCTGCCGGTTTTACCGCCTTCTCATTTGCCCCAACTTGTTTATACAAAATCAGATCAAGAACTGGCTAGACAACTAAAGGCAAAACAGATGCCCCCCTGAAAATTGGTACCAATTGCCAGATAGATGAATTTTGATACCTGCAGCTCTGGGAAAAGACTTAATTCTTCAAATCCACCAAGTCTCACACTTGGAGGGCTCCAAATTAGCTGAATTGCTCTGAAATAGATATTTTGTTGCAAGATTGACCCAGCTAGCAAAGGAAGTAAGTTAGAGGTGTCCACAATGCCTCCAAGTAAATGCAAAGGCTGTCGTTACTCAAGAAGGAACTCAGGTCCAAGGAACTTTTCCAGGGGAACATTGGGAGATTGATTTCACAGACATGGGGAAAACAGGATTACATGGACACAGGTATCTATTGGCTTTAATAGACACCTTTACTGGATGGATTGAAGGATACTCAACAAAATCAGAATAATCTTTAATTGTCATCAAAAAGCTGTTGTATGAGATAATTCCCAGATTTGGCCTACCCCTATTTTTAGGTCCGACAATGGCCCGGCTTTCATAGCTTCTATAACTAACAAAGTAGCTTAGTTATTACAGATTAATTGGAAACTCCGTTGTGTCTACTGTCCCCAAAGCTCAGGCCAAGTCGAAAGGATGAACCGTACCTTAAAAGAAACACTTAATAAGTTGATCTTGGAGTCTGGCGAGAACTGGGTAAGTCTCCTTCCTTTTGCCCTTTTTCATGCTTGTTGTACCCCATATATCTCTGGAATGGCTCCTTTTGAGGCAGTTTATGGAAGACCACCTCCCCTTGTCCTCCATCTTGAAAGTGCCCATTTAGCTGAAACAGCTAACCACACTTTAATTAAGTCCCTGAAGGCTCTTCAACCTGTGCTCACTTCTATCCACCAACCCTTCTGAGACCACCAAACCAAACCTCTGCCCACACCAAAGACTCCACTTGTTGCTAATCCAGGGATCAAGTACTACTTAAGCATCTTTCCTGCAACTCCTCTCTTGAACTTCACTGGACCAGACCATACACCATCGTCCTCAGCACCCCGACAGCTGTCAAAGTAGCAGGAAACCTACCTGGATACATAATTTTCACATCAAGGTTGTCCCACTGGACACTCAGGAAACAGATAAGTGGACTATCACACGGACTGAGAACCCCCTTAAATTTAAATTGTCCAAATGTTCCTGATAATGCTCTTTTCTCTCAGTTGTTGGACAACAGTTATGATGTCCTTTGATCATAACCTGTCTCTCTACACCTGAGTACTAACCAACTCCCTGATGGGAGAATTTATAGCTAAAAATACTACTCCCCATGCTATTCTTGTTACAGATCTATGCATTGTCATGGGCTCCCACACCACCTCGCTGAGATCTGCCAACTTGGGACTCAGCAGTAAATGGGCTTTGTCCCAAAATAGGGGCACCCCCTAAGACCTCTATGACTATCACTCCCAAAAGGGAAGACAAGCCTTACAAAGTATAGAATTTTATGTATGCCCTCGAGAACAGTCATCTGGAAATCCCCGGCATTCTGAGATCTGTGAGGGATACAACCAGTTTTATTGTAGTTATTGGGGATATGAGTCTGTCTCTCCCTGGGGTGATAATGTTCCTTTCATAAGTCTTAAAAGATATGCAAAGCCAACTAGTTGTTACAGGAATTGTAAACCCCTCACATTTAATTTCAAACAGGTCCATCACTACTCTTGGAATGGGGGAAAACTTGGGGCATTTGACTCTATGTGTCTGGATATGACCCTGGAACAATTTTCCACATAAACAGAAGACAGGCCACTGATGGCCCTACTGGGTCAGCCATTGGGCCACTGGCACTGCCTGCACTCCATCTCATAAAAACTACTCCCAAACCTCTTACTGCTACCTCTTCTGTTGCCACTCCTGCAACCAGCCTACATACCCTCTTACTGCAACCTCATATGGAGACTCAACCTGTCTCTGATATAATTAGTCCCCTAGACATAATGTTCCAATACTTAAATCACAGTAATCTGAATCTCACTTGCAACTGCTGGTTGTGTTTAGACCATAACCTCCTTTTTATGTAGGCACAGTCCTGACTACATCCATTGGTTCAAATACTTCCTTTCAAATTAAAAACTCCTCCTCTTTGGGAGATTCCTCCCCTTGTTGGTAGGGACAGAAACCCATCCTCACCTTAGGAAATGTTCAAGGTAATGGAAATTGTATCCGATCTGCTGCCTATAACCTCGATCCAACCCCTATGAGAACTTATGTTCCAACTCTATTGTAATGCCCAGTGTTTGTTATATGCCAAGCCAACACCTAGAAGCCCCTACAGGATCTTGGTTTGCTTGCACTTCAGGTTTAACACCTTGTGTCATGCTTGATATATTTACTAGCCATACTGAGTATGTATTCTTGTACATGTATTTCCCCAAGTTTACTGATATTCTGGCGCAAGTGGAAGAGAACACTTAAATTTAGAGTTTGACCTCTCTCTGCCACCACAAGCAGCCCCTGTTTGAATCCCAATGCTTGTGGGATTAGGTCTATCTGGGGCTACAGTTTTAGGTGCCACAAGTTTAATAATTGGTGACAAAAATTACTGTGAATTGAGTGCTCTCATAAATGAAGATTTAGCAGCTTTAGAATATTCAATGTCTAAACTAGAAGAGTCTCTGGGTTCTTTAGCTGAAATGGTCCTCCAAAATTATAGAGGACTAGATTTGTTACTTATGAAAGAGGGTGGTCTATGCATAGCATTAGGAGAAGCTTGCTGTTTCTACACCAATCACTGGAGTTATCCGAGACAGTATGAACAAGCTTAGGAAGAGACTCTATGAACAAAAAAGCAGCAACAAATGAACCAAAATTGGTTCCAGAATCTGTTCTCACTATCCCCTTGGTTGACCAACCTACTCACAGCTCTAATAAGACCAATTATTCTCTTCTTGCTTGCCATGAGCATTGGACCATGTATTGTAAAGTGCCTTCTAAATCACATCCAGGACCAATTTAAAGCTGCTAAAATGCTTGTACTTAAACAAGAAGGTTATAACCTGTTGCCCACACATGATTATACAATGGAGTCAAAGATTTGATTCAGTGACCAAAAGCAGTGGGGAATGGTGTAAGCTCAGAACTTCAAAATGTGCCTTTACACTCTGTTCTCTTTCTGTAATGACTTATGCAATTGTCCCTGTCTGTAAGATTTGTGTTATCACTATTTAACTTGTAACCTTGTAGCTTACCCACTGTGCAATCCCTTCCCTGCCTCTCTGGTTCCTATAACTGCTTGTTCCACCTCCCTGGCTCCTATGGAGACAAACTGACCTTCAAGCTTTATCCCCTCCCCTTGTGGTCTTCAGCTTTAAAACCTTTGCAAACCCCACCCACCCACCCATTTGGCACACACTTCCCCAATCAGCTCCTGGAACAGTGTTGCTGCTGAACTCAGCTAATAAAGTGCTTTTCTTTTTATTTTTGGAGTCTGTTGTTTTTGACTACTACATTTTCTACCTTAAAACCTCTTCAAACCACAGTGCACAGTGCAAATAGATAGATAGATAGATAAATAAATATGAAAGTAAGGCAACAAGATACCTCTGAAAACTCCTAGCTACTCAAAAGCTGATCTTGAAAATCAAAACCAAAATACTCAAGTGCCAAATAATTAAAATGTTTAAAGAGATAAAAGAAGAAACACAGATGTTCCTCATTTAACAGCTTACCTGTTTAATGAGTGTTTGCATTTATGATCCACCACTTGGTCTTATGAGCCATCTTTTTTTGTACAGTTCTGTACATCTTTAAAGAACCTCAGAATCTTTTTTGTTGCACTGTACACCTTGTTTATACAGTCCTATAATTTTTTCTGATTGTACTGTATAGTGCATTACTATAGTTCTATGTTCTGTTATATTGCATGTAAGAGTTATTCATATAAAAGCAAAGTCTTCAAGTTGGAGTTTCCATTGACATTTCTTTGTTCTGCATATTGTAATGTAAATACTACATACAGTTCTTTACTTAGTGACCACTTCATTTAACAATCCTAGTTGCAGGAACAGAGCTCAATCATTAAACAAGGAATGTCTGCATAAGCAAATGCATAAGACGTTTAATGAGCTTAGAGGATTTAAACAGATAAAGGATTTTACCAATAAAATATTGGAGCACTTTAAAGAAGAGACAAAAAAATAAACTAATTGAGCTCAGTAGGACAATGAAAGACATGAAGGTTCAAGCTGATAGTATTTCTTCTGATACAATTTTCTTTAAAACCTTAGTTTCTTATGACTCATTGTTATTTAATTCATTAGACAAAAGCAGCATTCACAAATTTTGTCAAATTAAAGTAGTCTCCATTCTGCTTTCCTGAAAGACTACTATGGGATAATGACTATAAATAAGATCCTTAAGTTTAATGGAGATCTTTAAGACATTCTTTTGAAATATTTACAAGAACTATTGTTTGAGGGGCTGGGGATTTATCTCAGTGGCATAAGCACCTGCCTTGCAAGCATGCAGTCATGAGTTCGATCCCCGGTACCAAAAAAAAAAAAAAAACTATTGTTTGTTTGAAACACCATCTTAAATCTTTCTGAGGACTTATCAAAAGTCTTATAATTAGCTGGGTGTGATGACATAAGGCTAAAGTTCCAACTACTTAGGACACTACGGTAGAAGGATCACAAGTTCAACACAAAGCTGGGCAACTTAGTGAGACCCTGACTCAAAATAAAAAAGGATAGGGGTATTACTCAGTAGAAGAGGGCCCTTGGTCCCTGTAAAATCAATCAATCTATCATCTATCTATTTATCTATCTATCTATCATCTATATCTATCTATCTATATCTTCTATCTATCTATATTACAGTAATATATTTGGCTACATTTTCCTACTGTGTTTTCTTAACATCTGGAAAAGGTAAAAATGAAAAACAGTTTTATTTCCCAAGCCAGTAAGCTTTGTTAAACTTTAACAGTCATTCTTCAGCAGTTTGCTTTTGCACTTAACATTTAGCAACAAAAAGACTCAAACAACTGCTTGAACACTTTGGAAATCTTCTTAGCTAGAACATCCAGTAAATTTTGTAGTTTTCATGTTAGTAGAAGAGACAGGGAAGCTAACATTTCACTACTATATATCAAGATTCTCTTCCCCAATTTACAAAAGCATATTTTTCACTTTCCATTAATCTTTCACCAATGACCTCTTTGAGAGGCATCAGGTTTCTACCAAGAGCATCTTCGAGAACATTTGGCTTTTATTAATTCTCCCAGTGAGGACCTTCCAGCTTCCACTCAAGACTGTTACCTTTAATTTAGATTTATGGTCTCAGCAGCACACATCTTTCAGATAACTGACTCTATTCCAACTACCTATTGCTGTGTGAAAAACAATTCCAAAAGTTAATGATTTAAAACAATAACCCTGATTTTAGTCATGAAATTGCAATGAAATCAGGCCTCAGTGGGGCAGTAGCTATCCTGCTTCTACTTAGCAAGCACTGCTCAATGGCAAGAGACTAGAATCCAGTGAAGATTCACTCTTTTCTATGACTGGTAGGTAATCCTGGGTGCCATCTTGGGCTTTAGCTAGACTGTTGACTTGAGCACTATTACATAGCCTTTCCATTATACTGGGATTTCTTCCAAAATGATGACTGTCATCATTTATCACTTGTACCAATGATAACTACCTCAAAAGAATGAGCAAGGTGGAAACTGTACCACTTTTTCTGATCTAGCCTTGGAAGACATTCAGTGTCTTCCACTCATTAAAAGAGATTCACTAAAAAATGATGGCAGTGAAAGTAGCAGGGCAAGAAGCTGAAATCTCCCAAGAGCAATGTATAAAAACTGGCCCAAAAAAATACCTATCTGAATCAACTTTTTCAGAACTCTACAAATAAACCAAAAATTTACTGGCAACCTTGGCAGAAAAACAGCTGAATCTTGTCAACAACAATGAGTTTCATGGTATTTCAGAATGCCCTGGTAGTATCCCTACTACCTGTAGTACTCTTGAAAATAACAGCTCACCTTCCAGATGCCTAGAAGAGAAGAATGGGCTTCCTTCACAAAGCAGTGTCACTAATTGATCTGTCTGGTCATTTCTTAGAACACTGGTTGGAAAGATTTCTTATTATTTTGACTTAGAATTCATCCAGTCCTATAGCTGCTATATATCAGTCATCCTTGACTCTCCTTAAGGCTCTACACAAACAGAAAATGAGGGATAAAGCAGAATTATATACTACCATGGTGCTTCTTTGGTTCATGAACTTAATTTGTTCCACAGTTCTGGGAAAGATGACTATATTGGCATTTATCAAAAACCTGATGCAGACTTTGTAAATGGAAGCAAAATTTTGCCAATTACTTCTATATGCAAATGAAATTGTTCATAAACAGAAGTTTTCATGAACCCAGATATTATTGTACCTGATTAAGTGCTTAAGGTGTACCTCAACACAAATACAAACCCCCTCAGCAAAGACAGGTATGTTTTGGTTCAAAGAATTTAGTGCATTTCAATGCAATTATTAGTGGATCACTAAACCAATCAATGAAAGACTACAACTGCTTCATGCAGTAGGTAGTATAGCTTCATAAAAGTCATTGAATAAACAACTACTGCTGTAGTCAACAATAACTCTAAGCAAAGAGAAAGAATTAAATTTCCTGATTTGCCACATTATATTTTACAAATTACCCAGTTTTCAACAACAACAAAATTACAAAGCATGTAAAGAAACAAGAACAAAAAGAAAGAAGGAAAGAAAGAAAGAAAGAAAGAAAGAAAGAAAGAAAGAAAGAAAGAAAGAAAGAAAAACAAATATCCCATTTTCAGGAAAACTAATCAACAGAAACTGTCCAGAATCCCAGATTTTGGACCTTTTTCACAAAAATTTAAAACCAGATATTTTGAATATGTTCAAGGTGACTATGTCTAAAAACTAAGGAAAAGCATGACAAAGACATCTTAAAAATAAATTATCAATAAAAAATTAAAAATAAGCAAATAGAAATCCCAGAGTTGAAAAATACAGCGTAAGAACTGAAATGGAAAATTTACCAGAAGGAATCAACAATAGATTTGAAGTAACAGAAGAAAGAATTAGTATATAAATATCTCAATACACAGAAGAAAAGCATTTGACACAATCCAACATCTTTTCATGATAAAACACATAACAAGCTAGGAATAGAAGGAAACCTCCACAAAATATAAGGGCAACTATAAAATACCCACAGCTAACATCATATTTAAGGGCAAAAGACCGAATGCTTCCACCCTTAATATTAGGAACAAGTCAAGGACATCTGGTTTCACCACTTCTGTTCAACAGGAGGTTCAAGTCAAGGCAAGTAGTGAAGATGAAATAAAGGCATCCATATCGGAAAGAAAAAGTTAAATGATCTTTCTCTGCAGGTAACATAGTTTTATATAAAGAAGAAAAGCCCTCAGAAAATTTTAAAAATATTATTAGAGCTAGTAAATGAGTTCAGCAAAGTTGCAGGGTACAAGATCAATACATAAAAATCATTTGCATTTCTTACATTAACAGCAAAGAATCCAAAAGTAAAATTAAGTGAACAATTCTGTATACAATAGTGTCAACAGACATAAAATAGTAATAAATTTACCCAAAGAAGCACAGGACTTAACACTGAAAACTATAAGTCATTATTGAAGCAAAGTCCCAAGTAAATGGAAAGATAAGGATTATAAAACAAAATTGCTTACATGGAAGTTTCCTCAAATTGATCTGTAAGTTTCATGCACTTTATGAAAATTCCGGTGACTTTTTTTTCAGAAATGGAAAACCTATTCCTAAAATTCATACTTAAATACAAGAAATCTAAAATAGCATAAGAACAAAGTTAGAGAGCACACAATTCCCAGTTTCAGAACTTATTCTAAATATAATCAATGAAGTGTGATACTAAAATAAGAATGGACATAAAGATTCATGAAATATAGCTTAGAGTTGAGATAAATGCATACATAGATTTTAAATGACTCAATGGGGGAAACAATAATCTTTTCAATAAATGTTGTTGGGACAACTATGTATTCTCATGCAGAAGAATGAATCAGATCACTGACTCATACCATGTAGAAAAATTAACTCGAACATTGCAGAAGCCTGTGTCAGGTCTAAGCTGCCTGGAACCTCACTTGTGGGCCTGCCCTGTCACCAGGAACATCACAAAACATCTCGGAAGCCCGCCTGCTACCAAAAACTGCCCTGGACTGCTTCTGCTGGGCCCACTCTCCCACCTGGAACATCAGAAGACCTCAGCAGGCTTCAGTCAGTGTGAAAAAATGTGGAACTTTGCTCCCATGTGGTGAATCTTGGACTGCAGTGGATTAACTGTGTCAGTGTGGTAAGTATGTCCCTAAAATAGAAGTGTACAGTGCATAAATAGGGCCAGTACTAAAATCCCCTCCAACTAACTGTAAGACCTTGGTGAGTCTGAAAAGAGTGTGTGTGATCCCCTCCTACACATAGAAAACATCAGGGAGAGTGAAAATGACAAAATGAAAAAGTAAAATGCAGTCTCAAACATATAGTTCACCAGAAGCAAGTACAGGAGACATTGAAATAGAGAACCCCAAAAGTAACACACCAGGAATCTCTGAAAAGATAGCAATGAAATAAAAAAACATCTCCATCAGGCTATAGAGGAAATCAAATTAGAAGTAATCTCCCATGTAAAGATAGAAATAACAACCTTAGTAAAGGAGTTGTTGAATGCAGCTAAAGAAGAACTAGAGAAAGAAGTACATGAGCATGGGAAACTGATCGAAACCTTGAATGAACATTATAGAAAACAAGCAGAATTCATGAAACAAACTCAAAGAGACATTCAAGAAACAAAAAATTCTATTGAAAGCATGCAAAACTACCTAAAGGAAGCTGAGGATAGAATTTCAGACCTTGAGGAAAGGATCACAATTAGTGATCATGAAAGGATAGAACTTCTAAAAATAGCAAACCAGCATGAAATGACAATCCAGAAGCTTCATGATGATGCCAAGAAAGCAATATAAGAATAATTAGCATTAGCAAAGATACAGGAGTCCAGGCAAATGACATACACAAAGTATTTACAGAAATAACAGCAGAAAATGTCCCAAACGTAGGGAAAGAATCTGATATGCAGATAAGTGAGGCATATAGAACACCTGTCACAATCAACATAAATCCACACCTAGACACATAATAATTAATATCTCAGACATATAGCATAAAAACAGAATAATAAAAGCTGACAGAGAAAAGACACAACTCACCTATCAAGGAGAGCCCATTAGAATCATGGCAGACTTTTCAGCACAAACCCTCAAGTCAAGAAGAGCTTGGAGTGAGGTATTTCAAGCCCTGAAAGAAAACAATCTTCAACCCAGACTGATGTACCCAGCAAAACTTTTACTCAAATTTAATGGAGAAACAAGATACTTCCATGACAAAGAACAACTGAAGAAATTCATGTCCATCAAACCAACCCTAGAAAGAGTACTGAAAAACATACTAGACAGAGATAAAAATGACCACAATCCCCAAAACAACAACAGAAAGAAACCAGCAGGTGGGACAAGCAATTAAATAAGGGAAAAAGCAGAAAAAACTGGATCATAACATGGCAAAGTCAAGCCAGTACATATCAGTGATATCCATAAATATAAATGGCCTCAGTTCACCTATAAAAAGAAATACATTGACAGAATGGATCAAGAAACAGGATCCCACAATATGCTGCATACAAGAAACACATCTGACCCAAGAGGAAACTCATAGATTAAAAGTCAAAGGATGGAAAATAGTATTCCATGCAACAGGAACCCAGAAAAAAGCAGGGGTAGCTATTCTATTTGCAGACAACATGAACTTCAAACCTAAAATGATTAAAAGAGATAGAGAAGGTCACTACATACTCATTAATGGAAAAATTCAAGAGGAAGAACTAACTATTATAAATATATATGCACCAAATACAGGAGCACCAAACTATATAAGACAGATACTAATGGACATGAAAAGCCAAGTACACACGAACACAATTATAACAGGAGATCTTAACAGCCCATTGTCACAAAGAGATAGATCAACTAGACAAAAAGTCAGCGAAGAAATAACTGAAATGAATCATACCTGTGAGCAATTGGACTTAGTAGACATTTACAGTTTCCACTTAACAAAATCAGAATACACATTCTTCTCAGCTGCACATGGGACATTCTCCAAAATGCACCATATATTATCCCATAAAACATTCTTAAGTAAATGCAAAGGTATTGAAATCATACCATGCATAATATCTGACCATAGTGCACTAAAACTGGAAATTAATGGCAAAAGAAATTGTAAAACCTGCATAAATACATGGAAATTAAATAACAACCTTTTGAACAATCAGTGGGCTACAGATGAAATTAAAGAAGAAATAAAGCAATACCTACAATTCAATGAAAACAGAGAAACAACATACTGTAATCTGTGGGATGCAATGAAAGTGGTCCTAAGAGGGAAATATATAGCAATAAACTGTCATATCAAAAAAACAGAATGAACACAAATAAAAAACCTAATGTTCCATCTCAAGCATCTAGAAAAAGAAGAGCAAGCTAAACCCAAAGCTCATAGAAAAGAGGAAATAGTAAAGATTACAGCAGAAATCAATGCAATTGAAACTAAAAAAATACAAAAAATTAAAGAATCAAAAAGTTGGTTTGTTGAGAGAATAAACAAAATTGACAAACCCCTAGCTAACCTTATCAAGAGAAAGAAAGAAAAATCCCAAATTCATGCAATAAGAACTGAAAAAGGAGAAATTACTACAGATCCCATGGAAATTCAAAAGATCATGAATACCTACTTTGAAAATCTCTACTCACATACAGTGGAAAACACAGAGGAAATGGACACATTTCCAGAAACATATGAACTACTAAAGCTCAACCAAGAAGATATAGCAATTTTGAACAACCCAATATCAGCTGTTGAAGTTGAAAATGTAATTAAAAACTTACCAACAAAGAAAAGCCCAGGTCCTGATGGATTCACAGCTGAATTCTACAAGAAATTTAGAGAAGATTTGATGCCAATACTCCTTAAACTCTTCAGTGAAATTGAGAGGAAAGCAATCCTCCCTAAATCATTCCTGGAGGCAAGCATTACTCTGATACCAAAACCAGAGAAAGATCCAACCAAAAAGGAGAACTATAGACCAATCTCACTAATGAACATTGATGCAAAGATTCTCAACAAAATACTGGCAAATAGAAAGCAGCAAGTCATCAAGAAGATTGTACATCATGACCAAGTGGGGTTCATTCCAGGAATGCAAGGATGGTTTAACATACACAAATCAATAAATGTAAAACACCACATCAACAGAGCCAAAAACAAAACCCACATGGTCTTCTCAATAGATGCAGAAAAAGCTTTTGACAAAGTCCAACACATGTTCATGATAAAACCCTTCAGAAACTCGGAATACATGGTGTCTACCTCAACCTTATAAAGGCCATCTATGACAAACCAACAGCCAACATTATACTAAATGGACAAAAACTGAAAGCTTTCACTTTAAAATCAGGAACAAGACAAGGATGTCCACTATCACCACTCCTTTTCAATATAGTTCTGGAAACACTAGCCATGGCAATCAAACAAGAGAGAGAAATAAAAGGAATAAAGATAGCAAAGGAAGAAGTTAAATTATCACTATGTGCAGATGACATGATACTCTATGTAGAAGACCCAAAAATCTCCATTAAAAGACTACTAGAAGTAATAAACAAGTTCAGCAGTGTAGCTGGGTACAAAGTCAATGCTCAAAAATCAATAGCATTCCTGTACATAAACAAAAAACTCACTGAGAGAAATTATGGAAATATCACTCTTTATAATAACGTCTAAAAAAATAAAATACTTAGGAATTAACTAAAAATGTAAAAGAACTATATGCTGAAAATTATACTACACTGAAAAAGTAGATTGAAGAGGATATTAGAAAATGGAAGGATATTCCTTGCTCTTGGCTAGGAAGAACCAACATCGTGAAAATGGCCATACTCCCAAAACTTTTATATAGATTTAACACAATCTCAATCAAAATACCATTGACATACCTCACAGATCTAGAGAAAACACTCCTAAAATTCATTTGGAAACAGAAGAAACCTAGAATGGCAAAGGCAATTCTGGGCAACAAAAACAAGGCAGGAGGCATCTCAATTCCTGAGTAGAAACAGTACTATAAAGCCACAGTGATAAAACAAGCATGGTACTGGCAAAGAAATAGACCTGAGGATCAATGGAACAGATTAGAAGATGCAAACACAACTACAAAAACACTCAGCCACCTGATATTTGACAAAGGGGCTAAATGTGTCCACTGGAAGGAAGATAGTCTCTTTGATAAATGGTGTTGGAAAAATTGGCTCTCCACATGCCGAAGACTAAAACTAGATCCAAGCCTATCACCATGCACAAAACTAAAGTCTAAATGGGTCAAAGACCTGAATATTAAAACAAAAACACTAAATCTACTGGAAGACAAGGTAGGTAGAAGTCTTGGAGACATAGGGGTAGGCAGAGAATTCATGAACAAAACACAAACTGCATGGGAAACACTTCAAAGAATCAATGATTGGGATCTCATATTATTGAAAAGTTCCTGCATTTCAAAAGAAATCACCAACAGAGTGAAAAGAAAACCCACCGAATGGGAAAGAATTTTAGCCAGCAGTCCCTCAGACAAAAGACTTATATCCAGAACATATAAAGAATTGAAAGGCATTAAGCCCCCCAAATCCAAAGACTCTCTCCAAAAATGGACATCTGAGATGAAAACAGTTCTCAGAGGAAGATATACAAATGGC
>PVLA01014232.1:0-21396 GCA_004027455.1 Hydrochoerus hydrochaeris
TTCCTTGTTATTTTTAAGAGATCCTTCCTTTCATGATCATACTTTGCAAATCTATCTTCAAGTTTTGAAAATTTTTCTTTAGTTTCTGTTAAAAGGTTTCGCCAGCTTTCAATGGAGTTTTTAATTTCCTCATATTCTCTTTGGATCTGTTTCATGCATTCTAAGTTTTGTTTATGTTCTTCATCAAAGGCCTCTCTCCTTTCTCTGGGTTCCTCTATTCTTTCATTTGTGTCTACTTGAGGATTACCCAGGCCTTCTTTTATTAATCTTCTTATATCTTGCTTCACCTGAGTTAGAATTTCAGATTTAAATTCGACAATGAGGTTGTGGATGTTTTACTTTATTTCCGATGAGGCTGTCTCTGACATTACAGGTTTGCTGCTCTCAACCTCCTCTGCATTTACCTCTGTTGGACTCACTTTCTCTGGTTCCGCATTTGGGGACCTTTTGCTCTTTCTCTGTCTTGTCATGTTTCTGGCCCTCTTCAGACAGGTGGGTGGTGGAGGTCTCTGGGCCTTTCCTATTGCTTACTAGCTACCTCCTTCTTCATTGGAGTTTCTCTCTTTACTCTCTGCATGGGCTTCAATTTGCACTTCAGATTTTTCCTGAGTCCAGTGGACCCACTTCCCTGCTTCCTGTCTTTCTCATAATGCTATTCCAGCATCTGGATACGAGTCTCAGAGAGGCTGTTGTCTCTGCTACTTACTGCTCTGCCATTTTGGTCTCCTCTTCTTCATTTTTAAATGATTGCTCTGTGTAGAATTTTCTGGTGAAGTTATTTTCCTCTTTTAGTTCTTTAAAGATGTCAGTAGATTATCTTCCAGTTTGCATAGTTTCTGACAAGTTTGTTTTAATTCTTGTCTTTATTTCTCTTTATATAATGTGTCCTTTTTTTCTCTGTCTCACATCAAGATTTTCATGTTAGGTTTTTAGCAATGCAAATGTGATCTCTGTGTGTGTGTGTGTGTTTGTGTTTTTGGTATTTGTCCTGCTTGGTGTTCTTGGATGTTGGATTTGTAGATTTGTTTTTGTTGGAAATATCTCTTCAGATTTTTTTCTGCCTTATTTTCTTTTTTCATTCTGGGATTACAATTACATATATATTAGCATATTTCATAGTTTCAAACACCTTTGAATCTCCATCACTAGTTCCTTCCCTCCTCTTTCTTTCTTTCTTTCTTTCTTTCTTTCTTTCTTTCTTTCTTTCTTTCTTTCCCTTTCTTCTTTGTGTTTTGTTTGGATATTTCCATTGAATTATCTTCAGTTTTGTTGATTCTTTTTTCATCTCTGTAGAGTCTGCTAATGAGGCTGCCTGTGTTATTTGTTACTGTATAACAACAATACATCACCCCAAAACTTAGGGGCTTAAAGTGATAATAAATATATATTATGTTGGGAATGCCTTGACTGACTAGGTCTGGCTTTAGGTTTTGTTTCCTTGACATTAATGCTTGCCAGGTATGCCATTACCCAAGGCTTGGTTTGGCCAGATGGACCATTCTCAAGATGGATCCTTCAAATGACTGCTAGATTGGTAGGTAGGAGTTTATAGCCCCACCCCTTGTGGACCTCTGCATAGGTCTCAAGCTCGTGGTCCTAATCCCAGACCTCACCTTAGAGCTGGATCTAATGGTATTGTTCACTGTGGCCTCTTCCATAGGTCTACCTAGATATCTTCATGATATGGTGACAGATGAGTGACTTTGGAGACCATGTGGCAAGAGCTGCAGTGTCTCCCATGACAAACTCTTAGAAGTCATAGGACTCATTCCTACAGTATCTTATAGATTACATAATGAGGCCAGTTCAACATTGCAGAAGCATGAATTCCAGGAGGTTGGGGTCACTGGGGTCTATCTCTTCTGAGACTACTGCTCTCCCCAAAGCACAGCATAATATAGAAATGTTTGAAGCTGGTAGTGGGGCCTACAGTAACCATGAAAACAACAAAATACCACTGCAGCTGACTTTTTAAGTAGATGGATTCAGTTTCCACAGACAATGTAGCAGTCAACATTCAATTAACAATTATAAAAACACACAAAAAAGAAGAAGCAAGAAAAACAATCCCTTGTCAGGAGATGAAACACTTAATAGAGCTAGACTCAGAACTCAATGTAAACTCCTAGCTGTAAGCCCCTGTAAAAATCAAAATGAAAGTTAAATACTTCCAGCAAACAGTGGCACAGGGTAAACATTCTCATTCCAAAGATGGTAGACAAATTAATTCCACAGAGAAAATTTCAAAACAGCCTAATGTTCAGGATGTGACAGGAGTACTCCCGGCTGCTTTTAGCCAGATCCTCAGTGGTGACAATTGGAAGTAAAAAGCAAATGTAAAAAAGGTTTACAGCTTCATCAGAAAGGAAGCAATTGCAAATTTGGGTCCTTGGCAATTGTAGTTGCTAAAAAAACTAAAAAAGATTAACTTTGAAAAGAAGTCAAGTACTTTGCATTAAAACAATTTTCTCTGTGGAATTAATTTGTCTACCATCTTTAATCTCAGTCTCTCACAAAAGTCTCAGCACATGGACAAAACATAGACAAATTTTCTGCCAGAGTATACCTGGCCTCTAGTTCAACTGCAAATTGAGTCCTTGTTCTGAACTGAAACTTGCTGTACGTGGCTTTTACTGACTACACTTTTTTGAGCATTGTGGTCTTCTAAGCACTGACCAGAATTTTCCATCTAGCTCAGTTTACAGAATTCTAGGGCTTCTCTAGCCAGCCTATCCAAAACTGTTCCAAATTCTTCTGCAAACCACTTCTGCAAACCACCACTGCTTTTGAACCACATGGTCAGATAGTCACAGCAATGATCCCACTCTCCATTCCAAATTTTGTCTTATTTGCTTTCCTGTCTCTGGACACAGTACCCAACACCCACAGCTTAAAGGAAGAGAGGTTCATTTTAGCTCACAGTTTTACTTAATGGTTGGTTGGCTCCAAAACAGAAGAGATGGCAGAGGAAAAGATGCTTGAACCATGGTAGCCAGGAAGCAGAAAGAGAAGGGGGAGGAGCCATGGATTTGAGTAGACCCGACCAATTTACACCCCCAGTCACCCACTTCCTTACAGCACATTTAGCTACTGAACTAATCAGTGGGGGAATCCCCTGGTGAGTATATGCCCTGTGATCCAATCACATTCTTCACACTTAGGCTTTTGGGGACATATGAGATCTAAACCATGACAGAAGCCAGTGTCTCCCTCATGTTGGGTGAGTCTTGTGCAGTGGAAAGGTTCTTATATTTTAGCAGTTGGATTTATCTTGACTTCAAGAGAGACTACATTCACATAACTTTTATTATGTCACATTTTTATGATTGGTAGTCATTGTTATTAGTATCTTACTGTCTCTAACTCATAGGAAAAAGCAGTATGTACTGTGTTTGGCACTATCAGCAGTTTCAGGCATCCACTGGGGGTCTTGGACCTTACTCCTTGTGGAGGAGGGGAAACTGTATTTGGTTTTTCTATGCCTTCAGCTCTAATGAATTAAAGAAAAGTTAGATTTTTGTAATTTATCTGACTTTTGCTTGATTTCGGGGTGGAGAAGTGTTGCTCCATGCTCTCTACATTGTAAGCAGTACAAGCCTATGAGTTCTTTGTTATCTTTACTTTTATAAACTGGAATATAGTTCCCATATTTAAATAAGTAAGGCATTCAGACATTTTGTGTTAGGTGTTTCAAAAGTGGTTGAAGATGTATGCCAAGTGAGAGATGAAATCCCTTTTTTCTTTACCGCCATTCTCAAGATAAACACCGTGAAGAATTTGGAGTTTATTTATTCTTCTAGAATTCTTACAATCATATTACAGACTTAACACATGAATAAGAATTCTATTATAATATGTTTTACAACCTAAAATTGTACTTAATAATACTACTATTATGACCATTTTCTCTATATCGTTACATACTGATGTATCTGTGTATTTCCATAGGCTGGGTAATCACTTATACCACTCAGTCATTAGCTAAATAATATGTACTTACAACTGAACATTAATGCCTAGGAAATAAAATAGTTTAACATATTATGGTTTGAAGACTAAAAATGAATTAAATCAATATTTATTGGTCTGTAAATTTTTGTGTATTAAAATACGTTAGTGGGATCCTGGGCTTCTTTGCATAAATACAGTTAAACAATCTTAGCCAGTCCTAAAGAGGCAGTGAGCATTAGTTGTATATGGAGAAAGCTTCCACTGGAATAATACAAATAAGGCAGGTGCTCTAACTTTAACCCAGGCAAATCATTTCTTTAATCTACTTTGTTCATAAACTCCCTTCAAACTCCTCTGTTGGAGCCTTGAACATAGTTTGGTATGTTGCTGACTCATGAATTGCTGTTTGCTCAAATCATCTGTTTAATAGTTTAGTGTGCCTCAGTTTATCTTTTAAAGTGCTAATAAAGCTTCCTATAACATAGGGTCAGCAAATCTTTCCTATAAAGGGCTTTGTTATAAACACGTTATGGTTCAAAGGCCAGGTACAGTCAGTGGCACATTGTCTTGTTTTTTACTGTTAGTGTTTCTTAGTCTTTCAAAAATATAAAACCTTTTTCTAACTTGTGGGCCATCCAGAAATAGGGCATGGACTAGATCTGACTGGGGTCTTGGTTTGAGCTAGGGTCCCTGTTCCAGTGTGTGGAGTGTGCTTTTACTCCCTGCACTCTGTCCACTCTGCCATGCCCTCAGCCCTGCTCCCCAGTTCACCATTCATAGTGTATATTCATCCTTAACAGTATAAATCCTGAGCCAGGAGTGGTGGCACACACCTGTAATCGCAGCACTCTGGGAAGCCGAGGCATAAAGATCACAAATTTGAGCCCAGCTGCTGCAACGTAATGACCTGGTGAGACCCTATGTCAGTATTAAAAATTAGAAAGGCCTGGGGCTGTAGCTCAATGCAAAGGTCCTGAGCTTAGTCCCCAGTATGTCTTAAAAACAAAAAAGGAAGTGTAAGCAGCTCTGGGATTCAGGTCAGCTCTCAGCCCTCTCACTCAACAGTGACCTCTGGAAGGCACTGTGCTAACCCCTGTACCAGCAACACCTCTCAACAGTGACTTTTGTCTGGAAACTAACTTCTTGGCCCTCCTAAAAGAACCATGCTTTTATTCACTAAGAATTTTATTTTGTTTCTGCAGTACTGTGGATCGAACCCAGGACCTTCTCCCTAAGCTACATTTACTTTTTTATTTTGAGACAGATTCTCATTAAGTTGTCCAAGCTGAGCTCAACCTTACAGTCCTCCTGTCTCAGCCTCCTACTGTGGAGATTACAAGCATTTGCTACCATACCATCTACCACAAATATTCCTAATAAACTATTATATTCATTGCTCAGCATTAGTGGAAAACTGGTTCCATGACCACTTGCAAATACCAAATTCCAGAGATGCTCAAGTTCTTTTTATAGAATGGCTTAGTAATTGCATATACTTTTCATGCATCCTCTTATATACCATCTCTGTATTTAAATCCGTCTCTAAATTGCTTTCAATAACAGATACAGAGTGATACTCTGAAAGTAGTTGTACTGTTTAGGGAATAATGACAAAGAAGTCTGCACATGCCCAATTTGGACTTTTTTTCTAGTGCTGGGATTGAACCCAGGGCTTTTCACATTCTTCATAAGTGCTCTCTACCACTGAGCTACATGCCAGTCCTTGAATATTCTTGGTACATGGTTGGTTGACTCCATGGATGGGAAATCAAAGACTATAGAGGGCCCCAGCCTGGGAAAACAATCTTTAGATGAAATTGTTGGATATGGATTGTAGTTGAATGCCACAGCAGAGCAGCAGAGTATCTCCCCAAGCCACCCATACAGTTTCTTCTTGGTGAGTTTTGGTTCTGTGAGATCTGTTTGATTCCTGGGTGATGCTTCATTTTTCCAGACATAATCCTTCACATATTTTTTTAATATGAGGAAAAATTGTTGCTTGCTTGACCTGTCTAAATTTTGTTTCCTCCAGGGTTAGGACTGAGTTGGATGAACTCATGGTGGGAGGGTATTTCCAAGTAGCTAGCCTGCATAGAAAGGGTCAAAGCTGAAAAGATAAGACAGAGAAAAAATTTTCTGTGAGTATAGGAAATGTATTCAGAAATGAGAAAAGGCTTATACTCCATAGGAATACCTAAGAGGAGAAGGGTCAAAGGGGGAAATTTTAGTAAGCTACTTGGGTTCCAAGTCTATTAGTTTTGAAGGTTGCTGAAATGCCAGTTTTACAGAATATGAAAAATAAACTTTGTTACAGAAATCTGAACATAAATCAGGCAAGGTGGTACACACCTGTAACTCCAGCAATCTAGGAGGCCGAGCAGGAGGATGGTTAAGTTGGAGCTCATCCTGGGCAACTTTGTGAGACCTTGTCTTAAAATAAAAAATGAACTATGGTTGTATCTCAATCAGTGCAAAGCCTCTTGCCTCAACCCTCATTCCCACCAAAAGAAAGGAAGAAATCTGAGTATACCTGGGAGGCAAGCACAGCATGGGGAGGGGTCAGGCATTTGAGCAAGTCCCTGAGGCAGTTTTTGTCTTAGCCAGGCAGGGCTTGTGTCTGTCCCCCACCCCATTGTGCCTCCTAGTTCTGGACTTTGCCTCTGTCTGACAAGAGGGACTTTGTCTTGATTCCAGCACTTTTCTCAAAAGGCTGACAACATAAGGCAAAGCATCCAGGGCTGCACTGTGGGCAGAGGGCTTGGAGTTGGGGCTGAGGTATCAAGGTACCACCCTCTGCGGGTAACCATGTGTACTGCGGTTTCAGAAGCACGGTGTGATGAAAACCACTTCAAGGATGATGGGTCATTTGGCTTCGTTGTACATCATAGATATAGACATGGTGAAAGAGGGCGTGGGTTTCAGCTTAAGTCTGCGTAGTGGTTGTGAAGGTGGGGGTGGGTGATGGAAAGAGGTGTCGCATCTCGCAGTGGACAAGGTTCCAGTCTCAAGGAGCTGGGATTTCCTGAGAGCTGGGTGCGCTTCATGAGTACTCACAGGGTGATCTGGAAGCAAACAGTTTCTCTGTTTTTACTTGCAAAGAGTGAAAGCACTTTTTCTTTCTTCTGGTTGCAGCCATTACTTTTCTGATGGTTCCTTCTAGCCTTACTCAGACAGTATGTTTGCAGAACTGGGCAGAAGGTTGTATTTCTTGTTTCTGTATATCTCATTTTTATTTATTTGCTTGTTTTGTGGCATGTGCAGCTTTAAAGATACAGTGTGAGCAAGGAGTGAGATATATTACATGGGAGAGACAGGCAGGGTTTTCTCTTACTCTGTAATTGAGGTACACAATCATACTGCAAAGCAACATTTTAGTCAACAACAGTGCTATGGATTAAAAACTGGTAGTCAACTCAACACCAGCTGGATTAAAGTAGCATGGTGCTGAGTGTAGATGGCCCACCTGCGGAAAGTTGCCAACATAAATAGAAACGTGGAGAAGAAAAGTAGGGCATTGTGGGTTCTCGTAAGTGTTGTTGTTTGGAACCATTGGCTCTCCTGGAGTTCTCCTGGAGGAACTTGTCATGCTGGCTTCCCTGATATGGATTTGGCCATTATCATTGGAGGAGATTGGGACCTTGTTGGTGAGGGTGGCTATGGTTCATTTTGGAGGAGCTCTGTTTCTTACACTGAGCATCACTTCCTGGCTCCAGAGAGGAAGATGTGTGCTGTTTAATCTCCAGGACAAGCTTGTCACACCTGCTTCCTGACACGTACTTGACTGTTCTCATCTTTGGAGGAGCTTGGGACCTCCTTGTCCCAAGGTACGGTACTTTTCAGGGCAGCCCTGGTCCTTATTCTGAGCGTTGCTTCTTAGCTCCAGTGTAGAAGCCTCAACCTACTGACACAGATCCTTTACCCACTGGCATAGACTTCTTGGCTTCTACCACTGACATTTGGGCCTTCCCAGCAGATCTGTAAAACAGACTGGCATGAGTCATGGGCTCTGGGCCTCCAGTTGGACTTATGGGAGGCATTGTCATGGGATCTAGGTCTTTAGCTGGACTCATGCAGGATATTGCCCTGGATATGGGATCCAGGCCCTTGGCTGAATTTTCTAGGTCTTTAGTATTGTGGACAGATTTCCTGCACTTCTTTGTGTTTAACTCTGGGCAACCATTATAAAATAGTACTATAAATTCTGTGTCCTGTTTGTAATTGTTCTCCTTATAACCTCTGACTACTACAAACAGGTTGCATATACTGTTTACATACAAACAGGTTACATTACTAGATGGTGGTACCCATAAGATTATAAAGAGTTGAAAAATTCCTGTTGACTAGTCCTGACATCGTTAGTATAATTTGTTGCATGTTCGTTATGTGTGTTGGCATATAGTTCTTTATGTTATGCAGTATAAACACACCTCCTACACTGTCATTCATAAAAAGCATAACACATTATGTACATTATGTAAATCTTAGTAATAAATGGCTGTGGTACTGTTTTACATATTCACTAGCCTATATTTTTTTATCATTATTTTAGAGTACAAGTATTAAAAAAGCTTACTGAAACCAGTATATATGTGGGACTAGCAGTGGCCTCATGGATGTCATGTTTATTCTGGTTTTATCTGGTTGATCCCAGGCCTTGTCCTCTACCACAGAGTTGCACCCATCCCCTTGCCGAGCCTCTTGAGGGCACTGAGAGACCACTGCGCAGTGGACCCAGCCTGCAGGTGTGGACGCATGCCTTAGGGTGCTCATGAAATCAGCGAGTGGGTGCAGTTCTCACGATGCGTTCTTGTCATTGCGACTGTATTACGCTTCTTCCCATGATTAAATAGATTTGAGAATGTGATTAACCAAAACAAACAAATGTAAGTAAACTGAAATCACATCCTGGAAGAGGAGGGCCTTTCAGTGTTTAGTCTGGTCACAGAAAGGGGCGAAAACCATGCTGCCAGCTCCTCTGCAGTGCTGCCATCCTCATTGGCCTCCCAGGCCCAGGGCGACGAAGGAGGCAGGGACTGGCCTACACCCCAGAGCGCATGGGCCTGCGAGATCTGCAAGGAAATGTCCCACTGGTCTGTCCTCTTTGGCCTCTCCCTTGTGGGGTGGAGAGTGTAGTTACCTGTGTTAGGGCCAAATGTCAGGAGGCAGCAAGCTTTCATCTTAGCCAAAAACCTGGCCTAAGGTCAGTGTCTGTCTGAATTTTTACTTTATGTTGGCTTTCACACAAGCTGCAAATGGTATGTATTAAGCATTTTCAGGAGTTAAATGTTGTCTTCTTGTAGACACAGGTAAAGATTTTCCAAACAGAATCCAGTTACACAAGAAATAACATCAAAAATCAACATGGGATCATGTTAAATTAAAAAATTTCTGTATAATGAAGTAAACAATCAACAACTGAAGAAACAAACTATGGTGAAAATTTTGCCAGCCATTCCTCTGACAGAGGACTACACAGAGTATACAGAAAACTCAAAAAATTAGACCTGCAAAATAAAATTTAAAAAAAGATGACTGAAATGAATAGACACTTCATACAAGTACAAGTGCTCAATAAATACATGAAAAAATGCTCAACATCATCCACCAGCATAGAAATGCAAATTAAAATAGCACTGAGATTCCATCGTTCCCCAAAAAGAAATCAGACAGAGATGCTGGGAAGGCTGCCCGGGAAGGCCCTCCTGTGTAATGTTGTCAGGAATGTAAACTAGTAGAGCCACATGGAAATCAGCACAAAATTTCATTTGCCCCAACTATCCCCCTTCCAGGTATCTTCCTGAGAGAGTTAGAGACATCATGGGACAGGGATATGAATACACCCATGTGTTTAGCAGCACAGCTTGTTTCTAAATCTTAGAAACAGCTTATGTCCATCTATAGAAAAGCAGGTAACGGAAATGTGGTGTTTATATATAGTGCAGCACTATTGTATCATAAGAAAGGAAACACTTGACTTGTTTGTAGGAAAATGGATGTAGCTTGAGACTGTAATGTTAACTGAGTGAAATAAATTAGACCACACAAACTTAAGTATTGCATTATTTCTCTTAGATATAATATGAATAATTAAAAGAACAAGAAGAGGTAGATAACAGGAAAAAGAGCTAGATCTTTTCTAAATAGAAAGGAGATCTGGACATGTAGAGACAGGAGAGGAGGGGAATAAAAAGAATTAAGATGTGTCACACACAGGTACCTACTCTCCACAGTAAGTGCAGTCATTATGCACTACAGACACGTGCAAATAAAAACAAAACAAAGGCTTAATGTTGTCTTTTCTATTCATGTCTCAAAGGCTGGAGGTGGGGACCTGGCTCTTGTGACTAAGTAAGGCTCTAGGCACTGTGCAGTGAAGAGCCCTGAGGAGGTGACCTGAGGTTGGTGAGGGAAGCAGGGGTCCTGGCAGCAGTTCCGCATTCCTGAGAGCAAGCTGCAGTATGCGTGGAGGATGCTTTAGTACACACACTATCCCTTTAAAAAGTGTGAATTAGCAGCACAGTGTTAACAAAGTTCACATGCCAGAAGGGGAGATTAACCCACTACCCGTTACTCCATTTTTACATATTTCTTTCATGAATCCTTCCACATGTAATTTTTATACTTTAATTATGATGTGTCTTTGTACAGTTTCATGTTCTGCGTGTTTTACCTACCATGAAACAATTTTCTGTCTAAGGGAGTGGATGTACCCTCCAAATCAGCTAGTCTATACAGACAGTCATTTCATCTCTTCATTGACACTCCTTGGTGCTGTGTGTTACCGCGCAAGTTATATATACTTGCTAGTTCATCCCTGTGCCTCATTCTTCCATGTTTTGGATTTCTGGTGTTTCTTGGTACTGGTGATTGAACCCAGGGCCTGTGTACTGACTGTATCCCCAGCCCTTTATTATTTTTTTAAATTTTGTGGCAGGATCTCCCAAAGTTGCACAGGCTGGGCCTCCTGCCTCAGCCTCCCAGAGTGCTGGAACTGCAGAGGTGCACCACCACATCTGGCTCCACATACCTGTTTGGAAAGGCCCCACAAAACTTTCTGAAGTGTGAGACAGGGTTTTTTGACATAAATTGTATGTTATTTGTGTAGTTAGCCTAGATCAAAAACTAATTATCCTTTATGCTTTAGAAGTTGTAAGTTGTTATTTATGCTTTAGAAGTTGTAAGTTGTTAAATTAATGCCCATAGTCAAAATAAGCAGGTGCCCAACATAAACATTTTTATTTCTTGTAAAGTCTGTTCAATGGAATGCATAAATAAAAGCTAAGGAGATATTTTGGTCTTATCACTAGTTTAAAACATCGTAAGCACATTTGAAAGTGGGCGTGGCATACATGTTTAATGCTTCAAGACAGCAAACACTTCAGCAACTATACATTTGCTTCTAGTTGTTTTTCTCAGAGTGTTTTCATTCCTTGCTGTGGGTGGTGGCTGATTGCTCCTGACCTAGACAGCCTGATCCTGCATTCTCTACTGAGTACATCGTGGAACCTGCCTTTCGAAGACTCCTTAGAAGGGAGTCGAAGGAGGCTGTGTGGGATTAATCTTCATAACAAATAAGGAGCCCTGGGGAGGAACTCAGTGCTGGCCCATGCCCAGGCCCAGGCCCAATGTTGGGGTGTGCGGAGTAGCACCCCTCCCACTGTCACCTGTGGGTTAGCTCCAGTATCTGGGCGGCCTACCACTCACCCCATGGCCTTGGTGCCCTGGGAGTTGTATCTGCTGACTGTACTGCTTTGGTTGTGTTTATTTTCATTTGAAAGTCAATATTCAGAGACTTGTTGCCTGGTGGATCTGTTTAAACCTGGGGTGGAGGCACCAAAAAGCTTCTTTCAAGTCAGTGGCTTCAGCTTTCAGGAGTGGTTGTGCCATGTGGGGCTGGTGCCTGGCAGAGGCCTTTGTCATGTGGGAGCCCTGCCTGTGAGCCAGTGTGGAGTCACACATGTGGAGGAGGAGCGTGTCCAGAGCAGGCATAATGGTCATCTTTCCTCCGGGGGACCGTGTGTGAGCGAGAAGCGGTGGCCACACCTGCCCTGTCAGGCCGGGTCCCTTGCACAGCTCCTCTGGAGGAGCACAGTACACAAGCCTGCCTGCGCGAGGGGTCCTGCCCCAGTTTGCTCATGTGCTCCGGGGTCTTGTCCGGGATGGTTAGGCTGCCTTGCTTTGCTCATAGTTTGGTGGATGCCCTGTCAGGAGGAGGAACCATCCTGCTCGTAGGGCCCTTCAGGGGTGGGTGGTGCCTGGAGCCAGGCAAAGCAGAGTGACTCGCCTGAGAACTCAGGGCTCCCAAGGGACTGCGTGGCCCTGTGTCATCCGTACTAGTAGCTGCTGCTAAGGGTAGCTACAGTGCGTCCATCCCTTCCCACCAGCTGGGCCCCGCGCAGTGTGCTGTGAATCAGCAAGTGGTCCTTGTTATTTATTCTGTACCTGTCCACTCCCCACAATTGTTACCTGTGTCTCTCAGGAACACTTTTGATTGTTGTATTTATTACCATCGTTTCCTTAGTTACTAAAATGGTACCTGGCATGTGCCAGGAATCTAGTCATTTTCTGATGGCTGAGTGGATTATCCACTCACCGAGAAGAGGCTCCAGGTCTATCTAACAGGTAGGACACAGTGGGGACAGAATCTAAGCTCAGGTCCTGTGGACTCCAGTTTACAGCTTCATCCTTCCAGCTCCCTCTGGGGTGGGAGAGGAGCTTGAAATGACCAGGAGACACTTCTCCCTGGTCGTCTTTCTTCTCATGTGGTGTCTGCTCCCCCACCCCAGCCCTATGCAGGCTGCTGGGCAGAACTTGCGAGGTGATACTCTGTGGATTGAGCACCAGCAGAGGACTTTGCTGCTTGCTGCTTTCTTTGCTGTGTGCACTGGAGAGGAGACATGTCTAGAGCAGCTGGAAAGGGCCAAGCAGTGATTCTGAGGCAGGCCAGGCAGAGCAGGGGTGCAGCTGTGGTCGAGTTTTCTGAAACAAACAGACCACAGGCAGGTTATCGGAGAAAAGCACGTGGGTTTGTTATGGGCACATGTGTGTGGCAGCCACATGAAACATGAAAGTCAGAGCAAGTCAGGTGGTCAGAGGGTGTTGAAGCTTTATCCATAGAGGAGAGGGGGACGAGGGAGGCCTGTGGACAGTTTTCGGTGAAAGGAAGGTAATTTTCTAGGCAAAATAAGTGAGTCTGGAAAACAGGCTGTAGCCTGAGACAGGTTCCTCTTGGCTCCAGGAGAAGCGTTGACAAGTTGTGGGAAGGGGAGGGTATGAGGTGTGCAAATTGAGATCTCCTGGACAGTCTCTGGGAACTGCTCTCAGAAGAATGGGTGAGAAGGTGGCCGGCAAGCATCCTGACTTCTGGTCTCTTCTTTCCTGTTACTTGATGAGAATCTGCGGAGAAGACTCAAGACAGTAGAATTTCTCTTGAGAAAGTTCCTTAGGTCAGATGAAGGAACTTCCAAGAGATCTCCCCACACTTAAGGGGGAAGCAAAGGAAGGTTAGAGAGACCTGGTGTCAGGGACAGCTCCCCGAACCTCCCCGGTTCTTTTAATTCAAAGTGTTCAGCATACCAGAGCGCCGTATTCTGAGGTAACAGTTTTCTGAGGCCCAACAGTAGCCTTGGGTCTTTGGGGGCTTACTGACAAAATTCCAAAGCCAAGGGTGTCCAGGTGGCTGCAATGAAGCCGGCTCCCCCTTACCCAGGACGGGCTGGGCAGGTGGACCTTTCCAGGCTGTGGGGGTGGCTGTGAGTAGGGAGAAAGTGTCTCCCTGCGGGGAGGGCGCAGGCTAACAGGAGCTGCCGCTATTCTGAGCAGCCCGAGAGTCCTACAGCACCCAGGGGGCTGGGAACATTTAGTCCTCCTCAAGTGCTTCTCTCATTGTTTTCTTCAAGCCAGCCTTGGATGTGCTTGCTTTGGCCGTGGAAAAATATTGCTAAAGATAGTCACTTACATGAACAGGACTGTTGTGCAGTAACTACAGGGATCGCCAGGTATGGGCTGGGCCGGCTCTCGGTGAGCCCTTGTCTGCAGCACTCACTGAGCTTTCCATGGGCTTTGTGCTTTATTAATCTGTTGCCTGTGGAACACTGCAGTCCTCCTAACTCACGTAGCAGCAGAGATTCTAAGGGGAAATAGCTGCCTCCTGTGTGCTGGGCAGGGCTGGCCCAGCAGATGAGCACTGTGGACTTGAGATACTGCAGGCACTTCAGAAGTTACTATGTGGCTGAAGTTGGAAGAAGTTATGAAGAAAGTATTGTCACTGCCTTAAAAACTGTCCTTACGTGGAGGAGTTTTCTGTAGTTGTAATCAGCATCCAGCTGCTCCTTTTTGTAGAGTTCAAGAGCATATAATTGTGCTTTTCTGTTTGTGCTAGATATATTTATTATGTTTGCTATCTCCTCCTCCCTACAAGTAGGGGATCCCCTTCCTTAAAGATTGAGAAGTGGGAACTAATACCTTCCATTAATAACCTTTGTGGGTGATCAAAAAAATTACCCTGTTACTTCTACTCCATTAATTTATATTTTTGGTACTTTCCTAAGAAGATAGTAGAATAGGTGAGACTCACTGTTTTATTGAACAAGCAGTGATAAAATTAGAAATGAAAAATGAGTTATCATGAGTCCTGTTACCCTCACAAATCACCTGTGTGTAGTTTTCCTGTCTTCTTTTTAATCTTTATGGGCTTTGTGTCATTATATAGTGTGCTTCCCAGCTGTACCTTAGCCAGGGTCTCGTTTGGTGGCATGTTTGTTCTTTCATTGCAGAGATTGTGTTATCACACTAAGAAGATGGCCGTAGAAGATGGGCAGTGACCTTGGTAATGACCTTAGCATCTGTGCTGTCACCCTTGCCCCATGCCACCAGCTGGGGCCCTTGAAGTAACAAGAACCCTTTGCCTCCCCAGCTTAGGGATATAAGATAACGATGCAACCCATGAATAAGATGAATACATTAGTCAGTCTTTGAGGAAGGAGCAGAGCCCTAGTCACCTCTTCAAGGTGTTACCTGGTCCCGTCTCTTAGTGCATCAGAAAGGGGACTGGATTTTGGCATGAGTTTTAGTGTGGGCAGAGGCCAGCCACACTCCTCAAGCTCTGTCTTGTGGATGTCTAGGTAGCTGTTGACAGTGTGGCACCCTGGAGTTTTGGTGTGAAGGTAAATCAAGGTCCTCTAGTAACAGGGTTTTGTCCTCTCTCAGATGTGCTAAGAACAGACATATCCAGCAGCCTCTTGTTGCCAAAAATCAATGTAGCAGCAGAAGTGAAGAAAAAGCCTTTAGGTGAGGCTTTCGGACCTCCCTCCAGGCCTCGGGAGCTCCTCCCAACTGTGTCCTAGGCACAAGCCTGGGTGCCAGTTTAAACATGGGCTGAGCGCTAGCCCATGCTGGCAGCCCCACAGTGTTCTCCAGGCACCCAGGCGGTTGCCCAGGTTGAGGGGAGACCAAAAGCTCCCCCCAGGGGGAATAGCGCATCCAGTCCGCCTCCTCCAACTGTCACAAAAAGCCAGATAACAATGGGAAGGAAGGGGAAGAGACTTTGAATAACTACATTAATCTCCAAATTTACTTCCCCCAGGGTCCTAAGGCAGAAACAGTATAAACACTGCACACACCCTTTCAGAAAGCAAACAGGATTAAAGAGGGTTCTTTTTTGTTTGCTTATTTGTTTTGTTTTTTCCCAATTGGAGCTCATATAATCTGGGCCAGTAGTCTCACTTTAGGGAGCCAAGCGCATGCACTATATTCCTAAATAAAATAATTACCCTCAATGTGCAGAAGCTGTCTTTGTGGACTAAACCCTGAGCCTCCTCTACCTGCAACTTTCTGCGATGTGAGCAAATCCATTTCTTCATTGTTTAGCAAAGTTGAAAGGTGTTTGATTACTTGTAGCTGGAAGCATCCTGACTGGTAAATATGATGAATTACATGCTGACCCCGACTTGAACTTCTGAAGGCTTCCTGGTAACTCTTGGAACCCGACTGTAGGTCTGGAGGTGTAAAACATTGCCTGTTTCACTGGCAGATTCCTATGGGGAAGATTAAAGTTAGGCTTGTAAGTCACTGTTGGGCCTGGATTTGAATGATATAAATAAAGGAATTGAAAAGAAAGCTCCTAGATTTGAACTTGCCTTTTCTCCTTGACATCATCATAGGTAGTTCATCTCTTCAAAGAATGACATATGAGTTTTAAGCCTTCCACCTCTTATTTTAGGCACAAGGCCCCCAGAAGCTTGAGAAAGTCCTTTATTGTGTGTCTGATTAGCATTCAGACTTGGCGAGAAACCTGACTGTGGGTGAAACTGTGCTAGGGAAGCTGTCTAGGACAGTGGGGCTTATGGTTAGCATGCTATTTGCTTTCTTTACTTCTCATGGCGTGTTAGAAACTAGAAATAGTAAGATGGGGACATTGGTGTCTCTGGAAAGAAGGCTTATCTGCGGTACTGGGTTTATTTTGAGGAAGATTGGATTGCTAAGGCACGACTTCACATGAACACTGGATCCTGAGGAGAAATGAGAGTTAGGACTAATACACCCACTGATTACAAAACTAGCAAATTACAGGCATCTTTAATTCTTTCTTCAAAATTCAAATAGTTAGCATGTTTCATTGTAGATGATAGAAAACAACCAAGTTAAGGTTTGATGTCTTTCCCAGTATATTTAAGATGATCTTATATCATTTTTAATTAATTATTTTAGATGTGCAGAATGATATAGAAGATATAATTAAACCCCTGTATATCTACCCAGTTTAAGGGAAAACCCACCAAACTTCACAAATACAGATATCTTCCAAGACATCACTGTATGTAATTAGTTACTTACATGTTGTGTGTGTTTTATTGTACTGCAGGGGGTCAAACCTATGACCTTGGACATGCTAGGAACTACCACTGACGAATACCTCAAGCCCTTACATGTACTATAATTACAGGTTAACAGCTATAAACAGTATATAGCATTGCACTGCATGATTTTGAACTTTATTTAAATATTTTTCTCACTGTGTAACTTGTATAACTTCACTCATTGTTATGTTTAATATATAAATACCACAATTTATGCATTGGTGCCACTGTTGATAGAGGTATGAATAGTATCAGCAATATTGAAGTATAAAGACTGCTGCAAGTATTCATATATATATATATATATATATATATATATATATTTCTATATTTGCATGCATAACTAGGGTGCGTAATTAATCACAACCCTCTATCTATCTTGGACAGCGGGTGCAGCTTCACCTTCACAGGTGTGTGCGGGCACGCACACGCACATGTGCACACATGGACACAGTTTTTCTAAGTAGTGTACCAATTTAGTTTTTCATGAGAACAATCTGAAAAACATTTAAAATTTTGCCATTGTGTCAGCATACAGTGATAACGCACTGTTTTCATTTATATTTTCTTCATTATCTTAGAGGTTGGCTATTTTAGCTGCTGCCTTTTCTTTTATTCTTTTTTGGGAAGGTGCAGTGTTTGTTGTTCACTTTGCCTGTCTTTGCCTAAACTCTTTTAACTTCTTTAACTGATTTATGGCAATTCTTTTTAAACCATACATCCTAAATCCTATGTTATATTTGATGACACACAGCAAGTTGTCTTGCTTTGTTTATGGTGTCTTTTTACACAGATACTTTTAAAAATGTTCAGTGCAGTCCAGATTTTCAGTTTTTTCCTTGAGCTTTTGTGCTCTTTGACATTTGGTTAGGAATTTGTTGTCCCCTCTGCAGCTGGGGCATCTGAGGCAGCTGTACCCATGGGAGAGTGCAGCCATGGCTGCCAGTGCTCTGGAAATATCTATGTGCCAAGGCCAGGTCTTGGCCAAGCAGAAGCTCTTCAGAATAACGCCCACCCTCTTCTGCTGCAGAGCTGCAGTGTGACAGATGCCTGCCATTTCATCTGGCTTTCGCTCAAGGGATTGGTTGTTGTCCCCTCTGAGATCCAGCAGTGATTTTATCCAACTGTCTTGCTTGTGGCTCTGTCCTTTCATAAGGGAGAAAACAAAACTCAACCTTCTGAAAAGCCCTAGGAACTTTTTACCCAGGCCCAGCCCCAGGAAACCCTTGACACCTTTCTATTTTGGTTCATTGCTAAATCACTGCATGTTTGTTTCTCCATGCTCAGGGCTCCAAAGAGGTTGCTGACTTGCCTGGGGTCACACAGCATGGCAACAGGGAGTGGGGAATAGTTGACTGGTTTCTGTGTCTCCTGATTTAGTTTTTTGCTTTGTTCAAGCAATTCCCTGCTGTGAAACTTTGTTTATTTATTCTTTGGACCACTAAGCTTAGTGAATAGTTGGAATATTTAAAAATCTAATATCCTTTAAGTTGTAGACATTGTGCAGCCACAAAATGTTTGTAAAGGACTGTTAAAGACATTATTCTGACCTGGGCATGGTGGCACACACCTGTAATCCCAGCACTCAGGAGGCTGAGGCAGGAGAATCACTGTGAGTTTAAGGCCAGCCTGAACTACGTAACAAGACATTTATCTCAGAAAAATAAACAAAAAGAGAAATTATATGCTCTTGTACATAAACTACTAAGATGTTGGTATAGGTCAGACACCTCCAATGCAAAAATATAAAGTCTATAGTGCTCAAAAACATAAACATTTTTGAGTGCTGACATGATGCCCCTTGTGGAAAATTCCTCTGTATGAAATTATTTAAAATATTTAAAATTTAAATTATGTAAAATATTATATAAAATTATCTTCATGTCATGTGTTGAGGGTACGTGTTAGGCAGTTTTCTGTTACTGTGACACAGTGCATGAGACAGTCAAACAAAGAGTGCCATCCATGGTCACTCAGCCCTGTGGTTTTAAGCCTGTGGTGGCACAGTGCGTCATGGTGAGAATGCGAGGCAGAGGAAGGCAGTTCACTTCATGGCAGCCAGGGAACAGAGACAGGCAAGAGTAGGTCTCAGTATACCCTTAGATGGGGCAGCTCCCCAAGATTCACTTCTTCCTGTGAGGTGCTACCTCCCAAAGTTTCCACCACCTGCCAGCAGAGCCACATGAGCCTGTGGGGAACACTGGGTGCAAACTGTGGCATGGTGTGTGTGAAACACAGGTGAATCTAGATGTGAGTGCCTCCTGCAAAATATCTCATCATATATACGCAAATATTCTAAAATCTGAAAAACCCCAAATCCAAAATACTTCTGCTCCCAAGCATTTCATATAAAGGATATTAAATCCATATATCTTTTCTCCAAATAAGAGCAAATCCAATGTGAAGAAACATTAAAACGTTTCTAGCTGGTTAAAGGGTTCTTGTGGAGGGACTTCTTGCATCATGAAAGTTTTTTGAAACAGGCGAAGACATTTCTTTCAGGACTCTGGCAAAGGCGGTATCAGGAGGGGATTTTTGATCTAAACAAACGTTTTTATATTCTTAAAAGTTGTCTGGGTTTTCCTAATGTGAGATGGAATCTCAATCAAACATGATAAATCATATTATATTAAAGCATTTCTTTGAAGCAGATGCTGAGCAAAACCAGACAGTAGAAGATTTGGAGAGAATTTATGGCAGTAAAACTTTTTCAAAGTAATTTGTAGAGCACTGCTATAAATCAAGAGAGACAGAAGCATCCCAGTGGTGGGATGGCCAAACATTATGAACGGCTGGATCTGAAAGCAAAACTTAGACAAAGGCCAACAACTGTGGAAGTCTGTCAGCCTTTCCGCCCTGTGGAACTGGGAAGATGAGAGACTGGGGAAGGGGCCTCGGTGTATGTAGACATCTGGGTGACACTGTACTTACTGGTCAGGGGGACTACGGCTGATTTCTCCCTTGTCATTTCCTAGCACTGTCATGAAAAGTTTACTGCAGTTTTGATGACTTGAAACAGCAGCATTATATTTTCTTTATAAATTTACAAGTCAAGGTGGCAGTAGGGCTGTGCTCCCTCCGCCCCTCTTGCCTTCTGTGTGGCCATCAGTGGCAGCCATGGCTGGGAACCACACAGCTCTGATCTGGCCTCTGCCCTGTGTGTCTTCTGGGTCCAGATATCCTCCTTGCACTTGTAAAGATGCCAGTCATTAGTGTTAGGATCTGCTTAAAACCATGGCACAAAAGACCGGTGGTGAGGCCTCATCTTGGCTTTGTTTGCGAGAAGACTCTGTTTCTGAACAGTCGCTGCATCTGCAGGTATAAGATAAGGGCTTCAGTGTGGCAGGGGAAGGTGAAAGTCACCTCACAACACCCTGTTTGTTTGAGATGGACCATTATTTTAGTCTCATCTCTAGGACTTCTGCTGTGTGTCTCCATTTGCACGAAAGTGTACCTGCTAGAGTGTTTACCACAGCATTGTTTGTAATGACTAGAAAAACTAAAAACAACTTAAATGTTCTTCAGAAGGAGAGTTGGAAACTATTCATGTAGTAGCATATCATGCAGAAGGAGGTAGCTCCATACATACTGACTTGAAAAATGTTACTAAAAGGTGGCATTGTAGATCTCCAACTCCATCTCTGTATCTGTCTTCCTGGTATGTCAGTGTCTAAGGCTGGACCAACTCCATACGTATGTGTAGGTAGATATGGTGTGTTATGTTTGAGCACAGAAAAATACCAAAGAAAGCACTCTATATGATTAGAAGTAGTTACCTCTGAAATTAGGATAAGGAGCCAGGGCCAGTTTTTATGATGTTTTTACCTGGCATTGCAACAGGCTTGTGTCATAAAATAGGTTGAAAGGTTTTCTATATTTCTGTCTTGACCCGATATTGATATAATGCCGAAATTATATGTTTTGAAAGTATGTTAATACTCACTCACAAATACTTTACCTTAATGTCTTTATTTTTTCATCAGTTATGAAAAATTTCAAAAACAGGAAAGTATAGAGAATAATAGTTTCTAAAATGGGTTCGTAAACAATATGGGAATTTAAGCAGCCAAATTGACAAATTTTGGGATTTTATTAGCTGAGCTCAGTGAGCACCTGTAGACCCGTTTCAGAGTTGAAACGAGTTGTCCCAAACTGAAGGCTACAGGGCATTTAAAGAAGAAAACTGCAAAGCAAGGCATCCTGTTGGAAACAGTTTAGCTAGACTCTCACATTAATTTTGGTTAACACCTATATCCCGCTTCTTTGTTGAGCAGGTTAATTTTTTTCTCTTATGGGTGCAGCTTATTCTGCTTTTTTCATGGGATTTGTACCCTGAATAATTTCTCACTCTACTGAGTCAAATACAGGGCACAAGTTAAATATACAGGGCACAAGATGGTGTCAGTTATGTCAAGCTACAACAGTTTACACATACCTACATCTTGAACTAACAAATGCCAGCATTTATCTTTTCCTCATAAATCTTCCCTTTGTTTTATTAAAGGAGAACATCACCAATACCACCTCTCTTCCTTCCTCTTCAAAGGCAGCCACACAGAATTTGATGGGTGCCCTTGCTCTCCATACT
>PVLA01014232.1:21496-31973 GCA_004027455.1 Hydrochoerus hydrochaeris
AAAAAAAAAAAAAAAAAAAAAAAAAAAAAAAAAGAATGGTAGTGCCATTTTGTATGTTTAAACCTTATTTAAATGTTACATATAACTTTATCATGCATATTCATATATGCAGAGTTGTACATATTTTCTTTCGCTTTTGAAATCTATTCTTATTGATACATTAACTGCTTTTTATTCATTCTTATGTCAGTTAATAGGTTATGACATACCAGTCTCCATTTTCTGGACACTGAGGTTTTCCTACCTTCTTACTATTGGATACACTGGCTTCCTGTGACCTTCATGTGGGAGAGTCCTCCTCGTGATGCTTAGAGTTCATGTCCCTGGCCTGTAGGGTTGTAGAAGCTGAAGTTTTCAGCTTCTGGGGATGTCCTCCTATGCCATAATGTCATGTTGTTGTAATGTCTAAAATGTGTCAGTACACATTTCTATGTTTCTAAGTAACTTCATTTCTCCACATCCTCTTAAACAGATTCTTTAGTTTTTGCCATGTGTTGGGTATGAAATGATCGACCATGTTTTTAATTTACATTACCGTAGTTAACACTAAACTTAACCACTTCTTATTCAAGGGGAGGGTAGGAATGGACTCTAAAGGTAGCAAGTGCTTGGGTAGCGTTTGTATTTGGGAAGCCTCTACCTCTCTTGGGAAATAAATAGTTGAGGTCAGTTTATGCCTGACTCAGAAAGGGGATGGCAAATCTCTCTAGCCTGTTGGAGGACAAAGGAAAAAGCAGCCGTCACTGAGTCTTTATACTAATTGACTCCCTTCACAGTTACATACAAGTAGAAAGAATAAAATTAAGCCCTGTGTGTCTTAACTAAACCTCACTTCAAGTGAACCATTTATGCCACAATGACCAGAAGGTGGCGAATTGCAAAGCTCTGTGCATGGTGACCTGTTTTTCCAAAGAATAGCACTGGAGAAGAAATGTTGGTCTATGATGAGTAACTCATCGTGGAGATAGAGTGTGAGTGAGCTTGGTCTGCATCTTTAACAGTGAAGGTAGATTGCTTTTGCAGAGATAAAAGCATGCTTGTTTTTTAAAAGGCTTCACATTCAGGTTGCCTGGCAGGCGTGAGTGACGTGCCAAGTTTCTTTTTCGTGTTTAAGTGACTATGACTGTGTTTCTGATTTTGAAGGCTGTACAAAGGTGCATTTCCTAGAAGAGTAAGTAGTACACCTTATACCCATGGCTTTTGGGAAGGATTAAACTCAATGCCCTCTTCCCCTGTAGTTGACTAGAATTCAAAGGACTGCCAAATGCAAGGCTTCCTTGCAGAGAGACCCTTGGGTGGAGGCCATAGCCACAGGCCTGAACAAACAAAGCCAAGTGGGTGAAACATCTGACCCCTCCTTGAGAATGTGGCCAAGAGTGAAACAACTGTCTTGCTATTATTTTAAATGTGGGCTGCTAAATGCCTGGTTCTGGTGTGTAATGGCTTCTTAGGTGGTGGAGGCTGCCAAGAAAATACTCACACTGGCAAGTCATTGAAAGTGTTCTCTTCCTGAGAGGCCTGGCTGGCTTCCAGAACTTTCTTTAGGGCAATGCTCAAACCTGTCATAACTAATGTTATTGCAGTATTTTCAGGCAACAGATTTGGTCATGGTTTTTACTGTTTGAGTGCTGAAAACATGCCCTTAGAGCCACTTACTCAAAGATGCTCATTCGCATCCAGAGTCTTGAGCAACTTCCAGGGCATCACCGCCCTCAGTTCACATGAGCCAGTTGCCCGGAGCCCTTTCCACTCCAGACCCCACACCCAGCCAGCTGCTGGGGCACACTCTCCCTCTTTCTCTTTTACCATCACTTTCGGTTTTCTAAATGGCCATGCCAGCTCAGTCCTCCAGAGTTTCACACTCTGCTTTTTCCTCCTACTGACAGGATACAGGGTGGGCACCTTCAGCATGGCACCGAGTGTGGGCTCTGTGCACGGTCCCTGTGTCACTGTATCTGCCCACAGAACTGAGCTCCGGGAGCTGCCACACATTTGGGTTTGGTATTCTGTCCTCAGGCCCTGTGCTTTCTGTGAGACCTTTTTGTTGTTGTTGTTGTTGTTGTTGTTGTTGGTGGTGGTGGTGGTGGTGGTGGCGGTGGTGGTAATTTTAAAGAAAACTACTTAATAATATTGAATGTGTGAATGGCTTCTAAATAGCATTTGTATTTTTAAAAAAGCAAAATTTATTTCCTTAAAGACTTGGAGAAAGTCTGTTCTTGTTTGTGTTTACATACTTTAAAAATAATCAAGTTCTATCCCAGGACAAAACACTTTCCATGATCTTGGTACAGGATGGATCTTGCTATGCTGTGGTCATTTGTTTAGCCAGATGCTTCTCTGCCTGATTCTGAGCTGCCTAAGTATAAGCTCGTGTCTCCTTGACTTCAGTAACACCAGTGTCGTCCTAGGGCTCAAACCAGGTATCTAGGAAGAGACAGATACCCAGAATTGCTAGTTCTTTTTAATAAAGATGAATAAATTTTACTGTATTTTATGTATCTAAGAATGAAAAAATAAGCACAAAATGGGTTAAACATTTAAAAAATACTCAAATGTTGTAGAAGAAAGCATAGTTTCTTCACTTTGGAGGTAGAGGAGATTCACAAAGTGAGATCTAAAGCCCATGGACCAGAAAAACAAATTTTGGGTTTGTAAGAATTAGAGTAAGGCAAGAGATGCTGTGAATAACATCAAATGCTAAGCAGCAGATCAGGTAAAAAATATTTGCAATGACTAAATCCTGTTAAAACAATATAACTCAATGAGAAAAAGACAAAGAACTCAATAGAAAAATGGGCAAAGGACAAAAACAGACAATTCACAAAGAGGAAAACCAAGTAGTCAATAAACATAAGAAAGGTGATAAACTTTAAAATAATCAGGAACACAAAGACTAATATAACAGCTGACTGTAGAGGACAGGACAGTGTCCCAAGGTGGGCAGTGGGGGATGGCATGGTGCCAAGAGGGCTCTGCTGTTCCCACTCTGAGAATACAGATGGCTCTACACTCATCATGTGTGCGCTTTCCCTTATGTGTGCTACTTTATATGTTATTGAATCGAGAAACTGTTAGGACTAGTGAAGTGGTTATTTACAGTGTCTTTGGTAGAGGGTAAACTGGTACCACAAAGTGTGTTCCCAAAAAGAAGGATAACTTGGAATTTAGTAGTGAAAAAATAAACCATTGATTGCTGTGCTCTAGTAATCTATGTTGCAAAAAATGTTGCATTATTTAATCAAGAATTGCTGGTGATAATGAAAAGTGGGAAACAACCTAAATGTCCACAGAGATGCTTGTTCTGGCACATCCATTAGCGAGGGGCCATGTAGCTGTTAAAGGGGCTGAGAGATATGAGAGGGTGAGAGCAAGTTTCTAAACAGCATATGAAATAAACACCACTTTGCTAAAAGGAAAAAAACTCCATTTTTATGTGGATAAAATAGAAAAAAATTTAACAAAAAATGTTTTGCATTGGTACTTCTCTAAGCATTAGTGATAAGGGTCTTTTCATGTGCTTTATGTCCATCTGTGTTTGTAGTGAATTGTCTGTTTACATATATTGTCCACCCTTTACAGATTTGATTGCTTATTTTATGGTAAGCTTTGAGAGCTTTGTATATATTTTAGATACAAGTCCTTTGAATATGATTTGCAAACATTTTCTCCTAATTTCTTATGATGCATCTCTTCATTTTCCCTCTGTATATTCTTTTGAGGGCCCTTTTATTTTCTCCTCAAATAATTTTCTGTCCCTTTAGTTGCCCACAACTCCACCACTGTCTCCAATGAAGACAGTATAAAAGCTTCTAGATTTCACTGGGTCTTGGGGTATCCACTTTTTTTTTCCTGTGATGCCACCATGCACATAATAAATTTGTGTATTTTTACTCCTGTTAATTTGCCCACTGTCTGTTATTCTTAATTACACTAGCTTCATAGTAAGTTTTGAAATTGGATAGGGAGTCATCCAACTTTGTTATTTCTCAAAATTGTTGGTTTTGGCTATTCCTTTGATTTTTCTCCCCCTAGCACTGGGATTGAACTCAGGCTCTTGTGCATGCTAAGCAAGCATTCTACCACTGAGCTATATCCCCATTTATATATCCTCTGGGATGACCCATTGCTCTCAGTGGAACAAAAGACCAAGAGTCCAAATGCCCAAGGCTTTTAATGGTATCAACTGTGGAAGCAGGTGGGGGTCATGGCAGAGTGCATGACAAGAGAAACTTAGTAGGCATGGCTGTAAAGAGAAATAGAGTACTCTTGCACCAGGCACTGAGGTTCCCCAATTAGTGATGCAGAGGATAATTTGTTGTATGCAAGGCTGGCACTTTTACTGCCAGGAAGGTATAATTCTTTTTGAGTCTCAAGGCCTTGGCAAAAATGTAATCTCATATATTAGCACATAATAAATTTGTGTGAGCCTGGAATCTCACAGGCTCTTGCTTGAGCCTCCATTGCAGCCATCAGCAGTGCAGCAGTTCTCACTCCCATGCTACAGTGAGACACATTGGCCTCTCTGCCAGAGTTGATCACATTCTTTTGGCCAATTAAGGGCACACCTGTGTAGGTAGTTCTGCATATGTCAGTAAATAGGGTTGAAGGAGAGGTCAGGTGAAGATGAAGGCAAAGGGCTTCATTTCTCTTAAGGAAGTGCAGCTTGATTCTCTCCAACAGGCGTATTTGGCACAGCTGGCTGTCTAGCAGCAGCAGCAGCAGCAGCAGCAGCAGCAGCAGCAGCAGCAGCAGCAGCAGCAGCAGCAGCAGCACTAACCATGGGGGTCTGGAGAGGACATCCGGCCCTTTTAGAAGCTGCTCTACAATAAGACTGAGTACTGTCTTTAAACATTTCATGGGTTGCCTGCCTGGTGTCTCCACTTTATACACAGCGGATTTCTGATTTTTGCAGAACTGATGCCTCCTTGATGCAAGCACTCCCTGAGCGTCATGAGGGCTCCTAGCCTGGACTATTGGCAGCAGCCCCTCCCTGTCCTCTCCCTGAACGGGGTCCTTCCCACCAGTTCTCTGCTCACAGCCTGCCTGTGCTCCTCCTTAGAACCCAGCCCTCTCCTCCATCTACCTCCACTGTGGCCCCCTCAAGATATAAGCAGGCATGAAAAAGCTAAGCACAGGATGGGTAAATATTTTTAAAAACACTCAGACATTCTAGAAGAAAGCATAGTTCCTACAACTTGTAGGTCACAGAGCCTTCCAAAGTGAGATATACAGTCCATGGAGCAGAAGATCCATAGTCTGTGTTGGGGTACACTCTTGGTAGTAAGCATTTTTTAGGTTTGGACTGACATATTTTGACATGTAGCTATCATTCTAATATTAGAGTATCTTCACTGCTCTACAAATGTTCTGTACTCTGCCTGTCCATCCTTATACCCCAAGCTCTGTTTTTAGGTGCATATACACTTAGAATTGTTCTAGCTCTTGAAACACTGACCCTTTTATCATTATATTTGCTCCTTTCCATCTCTGATAGTTTTCCCTGTTCTTGGGTCTGCTTTATAAGGTATCTAAGTGGTCAGTGCAGGTTTCTTTAATGTTTATAAGAAATGTGTTTTGCATTAATTGTTTTCTATTAGTATAACAAATTACCAGAGGCTGGGAACTGTATGAAGAAAAGAGATTTATTTAGCTCATAGTTCTGGAGGCTGAAAATCCAAACAGGATTGTTCTGACTCTGGTGGTCCTCTCACCTGTGTCACATCTTGGTGGATGACTTCATTGTAGGGGTATATGTGAGACAGAGATCATATGAGAAGATAAGAAGCCAAAGAGAGACCCAGAAGAGTCAGGATTGGTCTTTCAAACAACCTTCTTTTGATAAGTAGCCAGGGTCCAATAAAAACTATATCAGTTTTAGGGTTGTGCTGCCAGCAACTCACTTAGCTTGCACTAGGCTGACACACCACCACGTGCACCCTTGGGGGGGACAGTTAAACCATAGCAGTTTTCCCATGTTTTAAGCTTGGGATCTAAGATTATACACTTAAAGTATATATATTTTAGATAGCTGAGAGTTGAATTTTAGTCTTTTATTTGGTCTGAAAATCTCTGCCTTTTAATGTGTTTAGACCATTCACATGTGTTCTGATTAATAATAGAGATGGCTTAAATGTTACATCTTGTTTGCAGTTTTTCTGCATTTGTGTTCATTGAGCATTTCCATGATTGTGTTTCCTCCCAACTATTCATTCATTATTGTGTTCTTTTTTTTTTGGTACTGGAAATCGAATTCACAACTACACGCTTATGCCACTGAGCTAAATCTCTGGCCCTATCATTCATTACTCATGCTTCTTTAAAAAAAAACACTTAGTGGTGTTTAAAGAATACATATTTAGTTCCTCAGAGTCTGCCTTCTAGTATTTCTGTAGTGCTTTGCATTATTCATACCATGTTATCTTACATTAACATTTATATGTGCATTTATAATATATATTGATATATATTGCAACTGTTTTAGCTTTGGCTCATCAGTTATAGTTTAGAGAAAACATTAATTTTACCTTGTTCTGTTTCTAGTTGTTTTTTGTTTTATGTTGATTCCATTTTCTGTCTTCTGTGTCTTTTTTCTTTTTGCCTAAAGACTTTCCTTTAAACTTTTGTAGGTGCATTAAATAGGCAGAGTGTGTTGTTCATTTTCTTAGAAGCACTTATTTCTTCTTCATTTTTAAAAGATGTTTTTATTGAGTATAGAATTTTAGCTTGACCATTTTCCATTTTTATTAGTATATATTTGTATTACAGTTGATGATGTACATGTGCATGACATGTCTCAGTTCTTTATTCTTTATCCTTTCCCTCCATACCCTTCCTCCATCTCTTGATCCCCTTCCTGTTTGAAAAATCTGTCTCTCTATTGCTTATTATCTATCTTCTATTTTGCTCTTTATTTATATGTTGGGTTTCTCATATAAGAGAAACCATGGGATATTTAAGCTTGTGTGTCTGATTTACTTCACTTACCATTATGGGCTCAAGGTGCATCCATTTTCCTTCAGACGACTCAAGTTTATCCTTCTTTATGGAGGAGTATTCCACTGTGTGTGTATAAATATCACAGTTTCTTCTTTCAGCACCTGGGGATGTCGATCCATTATTGTCTGTCTTGCATGATTTTAGAAAAAATTAATGGAATTCTTACCTCATTCTTCTATATATGTGACTTTTTGCTCTGTCTTCAGTATTTCTCTGTCTTCTGTTCTTAGCAATCTCAGTATAATATATCAAATCGTGTGGGAGTTTTTAGCAGAATATAGTATTTATTCTCCTTTGTGTTCCCTGAGCTTCCTGGACCAGGCACTTGGTGCCTTTCACTAGTTTCACAATATTCTTAGGCATTATTTCTTTTAATTTTTCATCTGCCCCATTTTTTGTCTCTTCTCCTGGGACGCCAATCACATATGTGTTACTTGATAACTTGATATTTTTATGGTGGTCTTAAGTGCTCTCTGCAGTCTGTATTTTTGCTCTCTGTTTTTCATGCTGAATGCTTTCAGGTAACTAATCCAGTCTTTAAGTTACAGATTCTTTACCATGATGCCGCCACGGGTAACTGGTTAAAGACATTCTTTATGTCCATGACTTTATCAGTTCTAGTGTTCTCCTATGTATTTCCAGTAGTTTCTGTTTGTCTGCTGAAATTACTCATATGATTTTGCATGCTGTCCACACTTTTCATTAGTGCCTGTAGTGTATTAATCATAGTTATTTAAAATTTGCCATGAGATTGTTCCTATATCTGATTTTTATCTGAGTTCACTTTTAATGATCGCTTTGTCTTCTGGGTGTTGTTTTGTCTTGCCCTTGCATATGCCTCTGATTTTTTTGTTTTTGAATCCGAACCATTTTATCCAAACCATCTTGAGTAGGGAAGTAGATGCTGAGGTAAAGTTTTTAATGTCTGGGAACTGGTTCACCTTTCCTTCTGTAATGATCATTAAAAATATTTCAAACTACATTATAAAAAAAGAAGTCAAAGACTTTTTGGCACTTAGTAATTAATTTTTAGCTGGTTTATCATGGGAATACTGAGGAATTTTTCTGTGACTTGTTGGATTAAATGAAAGGCAGATGTGTAGACATTATTAACCAGTTAGTACAGTCTTTGAGTTCACTTTTTAGATATCTACAGCCAGTAATACTGCTAAGTGAATGCAATAATGAGACATGTGTAACTGCATAACAAATTCCACTTGTGTACTGTGTAAAGCTTCAAAGAAACTTGGTTTGCCTTTGCCTTCCAAAAAGCTGAGATGTAGGCACATACTACATGCCTAATTAGCTTGCTAATCTTTTAGCCAAGGGCTTTTAATAGATTTTGTTTTTATTTTTCTTTTTGGTCCTGTAGTGAACAGGCTTAATGATGTGTGTAGCCAGGGAAAAGTCCCCAGTGATGTACATTTGTACTTGTACATGTTTGAAAGAAGAGAGGTTTTTCTTTGTTGAGGGAATTGAGCTCCCCAACCGAGCAGAAAGTTAGAACCAGCTAGACCAGCAAGTCAAGTGATGACCAGTGGCAGGGTGAAAAGTTGCTGACACAAGTTCTCAGTTCTTAAAACATAACTCATCTTCTCTTAAGACTTGTGACTCATGGCTTCAGAAGTCATTATTTTTTTTTAAATCAAGGATTGTAATTTTGTTGGCCTAGAAGCTCTGAGTAATACATACCTGTAGGTGGGGTGTGTGTTCTCACCTGTTTGCCAGGATGAGCTTTGCATTGATTAGAGCCTTAGTGCTGGAGAAACCTTTCGAAATCCTCCCTCGGCAGGAGGAAGTGCTTTCCTTTCTTAGACTAAAGATTTAGAACTGGCCTAGAATTTTAGTTAATCCTCAAATTTATCTATGGGTCAAACCACTACCATTTATTATCTTTTTGTTTTAGTGCATTTGGGAATAAGAGCCTAAAAAAAACCCGCTCTTTCTCAGTGATGTGGAGGGTTGCCTGCTTAAAAGGATGGTGTGCTAGTTCTCTGTGTCGAGTCTTGGGTTTCTGCACTCTTTGTAAGCAGAGGTAATAAAGTACCCCTTCAGTCTAGGACCGTTTGTATAACTAGCAGCCTTGGAAGACAGAGCTCCTTCTAGGGCAAAGGGCAGGTGGTTTTGCTTGTAGTCAGTTATAAAATACTTGTGCTAAGCTCCGAGTTCTCAGCTGTTGATCACACCCAGATCTCCCTTCACATCACTCCCATGGGAAGGGGGATTCATGCTGCTCGATACTCTGTTCATGATAGATAGAGCCCTCCGTCCCCAGAGTCCTGTGATTTCTCTTAGGGTCCACAAGCTTGTGGCAGATAAGGAGGGATCTCAGGCCCTGCACCGTGTTTGACACTGTTCTTAATCACTCCCCTGCCTTATGGCTAATATAAAAATATTAAAAAACAGAGGGAAGAAGTAACTTTTAATCTCATAATTCTGAGACCATTATCTTCATAGTATTGGGTGCTTCTTTCCATTCTTTTCAAATACAGTCAGTCCTCTGTATCCATAAGTTCCACATCTGAGGAGGCAGCCAACCCAGATCAGAAGCAGCTGGGGAATAAACTGTGTCTTGTGTAACAAGCTGGATTTGGATTGTCACACCCTAAACTGTACAGTATAATACTTATTTTCATAGCATTTACATTACATTACATAAAGCCCATTGCATTGGGCTTTATAAATAATATAGAGGTTATTCTGTGCACACAGGAGGATGTGTGTAGGGTCTACTCAGCCACTTTATGAGGGAGCATTCATAGGTTTTGGTGTCAGGAAGGGTGCTAAAACTCATCCCCTAATGGACACTGAGGGGTGATTCATAAAATTATGTACTTTAACTCAATTTTAATCTTTCTATAATACAAAATTATATCCTGCATTCAAAAATCAGCATTTCTGATTGTATAAATAGCTCAAGGTAATTGTATGAACTTGGAAAATTGAAAAAAAAATAAAGTATTAGTATACCTACTTCCCAGAGATGGAGCTCCTATACTCTTTTGTGTATTTCCTTCTACTATTTTATGTACATTTCATTTGAAGGACTATTATATTCTTTATTCACCTAACATTGGGTGTTGTGTATTTTCCCATCCATTAAATACTGAATAAGTTGGCTGGTTTTAATGACCTTGTATCTCATTCTTGGGATGCTAAGTTCTCATGTTCATTTTATAGTAATTTGCTTAATCAGTTTTTGCCAGAGTCCAGCTGCGGCAGGGCTAGGGTTTCCCAAAGGTGGACAGGGAGTCGGCGAGTGAGAGACAGAAGACACTGCATACCAGTCTGTGAGTGAATCTGAATCCACTTTATTTTTTAGAAGCTGGAATATATATTTGTTAACCTTGGCAGCAACCCCCAGCCCCAAGCAGGAAGCGCCCCAGGCTTAGGGCCAGGCAGGGACAATCCTAAACAATAGGTTTTAATTAACTCTTTTCACCTTTGTAACATCTCAATCTTGTTACTTAGTTAGCTTGGG